>JAHWFO010004499.1:5288269-5369916 GCA_023313115.1 Rhysida immarginata | reverse complement strand
TATTTCGTATTCTTCCTGTCCTGAGCTGAGTTCTTCTGGATAGTTACCAAAATTAAATAATTTTTTTTTTTTAATTTAAATATATTTTTACATGATTCCTTTGAATAGATACATACATCCTAACTGATTATGAATTTCTATTTAAATAACTCTAAGAAGACAGGATGCGTATAGAGCCGAATTTATAGCAATCCCGTATACCCACATGACTGGCATGCTTGTTTATTTGTGTTATAAATATAAATACGACCCTAAAAGCTCTTAGAGAATGTCAAGAATGTAAGTACGTACGTGTGCGTGCACGCATATATTCCATCTGTATGTGGTAGGGAGTTCCATTAGCGCTGACAATTAACAAGGCGCCATCATTCATCAGTACGCGTTGACATGACAAAAGCGGCCCTCGCGATGACTTCTATGCAGAGCAGGAGGATATTGCAGAGCAGCGATACTTTAATGGGAAGTCGTTTTCTCGATAGGTTGGAATTTAGGAAATAATTTGTTTTAGATTGTTATGAATGAAGGAACAGTCAGAACACTTTATAAAATCTTTAAGATCAATAATTATTATCTGTTTATTATTACTAATGATAAGAGATTAATCTTCTGTAATTAAATTTTAAAAAACGACTTAGTAGTTAATATTTTATTCTTTCCAAACGCTCAATTAATTAAGAAAGCATTTAATTTTATTTAAAATTAAATTCGCCATCGACGGAGTTAAAATAAGGCTACGAAACACGGTCTGAAGGCACCTGTGCTTTTGAACGGTTAAATTGGATAAGAGCCCCCTGTTTTAATGTGAATATTTCATAGATGCTCTTAGAGATCCTGGCAGAGAAAAGTGCTTCCACGGCTCTGGCTCTATCAAAATAATTGAAGAGAGAGAGTGAGAGAGAAGGTGAATTTGACGCCGTTGATAATACCAAGTCGGATAGATGACGGCCACTGAGGTCTTTTTCCCTCGTCCCGCCCCCACCCAGCGCCCGCGTTGACAGCAGACAAGGGTCCTTTTCTCTTGTTCTGGCAACCAGATAGTCTTATCGGAAGCTCGTCATCGACGTACTTTAATTGCTTGTCGTCGTTAATCTCGCGAGTGATCAGGCGCATGTCATGAGAGAGTTTAATCCGTGCCAGCAGCGTTAGAACAATATTCGCCCGCGCCGTCGGATCAACAATGTATCTTGTTGGCAGACGACACTCGTTCTTCGCTCGAACAGATTACATTGTCAGTCGCCCGCCCGCTTGTTCGAAGGATCTTCAGATGATGACGAAAGAAGGATGAGACGAGGAGGATGCATCGTTGCCATGGAAATAATCCACTGAATGACCCCCCATCCAATGCCAGGTCAATGCTCAGGTGGTGATAGTGTGGAAGAGAAGAGCGAGAATTGCGCGCGACCTTTTATCACCTGCAATTCTGAAGTTATTCGAGAGAATAGAGCCGCTCAAGATCTATGTGCAAAGTAGTATCGGTAAATGCTCTATTGAAGATGCCCAACATATCTCTCATTATGAAAAATCTGGCAAAAAAATGATAAAATCGGAACATATAAAAACTTCATATAAGAACTACTTCTGCAAGAAGATTAAAAATAAATCAAAGCCCCTTAATATAATTTAATGAAGTTTCCAATTCGAAACAAAATATCATTGTATATTAATATTCCTATAGTTAACTTTTACCATCTGTAAAATCCAAAACTTCAATAAACGCTGTAGATAATCTTCAAATGTTAAGATACAGACCTCATGTCCACAACTATTTTTTATTTACTGTATCTACATTTCGGTTACCTTATAATATTATCGTTTGGTATTCTCCTACTGTATCTTATCATTTATCTGTAAAATATTTACATGACATGATTCAAAATCTGTTTCTGTAAATATGTAGTTAAATAAATTTATTTTATATGAGGATTTACATGTGCCTCATTGTTTCAATTTCAGATTCTTAGTCATAATCCTAAATTATCCTCTTTACCGATATGTTAAAGAAGCCAGCAAATTAAAATAAAATTGTAATATCTGCACACCTTCTTAGCTCTTGTGAATTCATTTTAATCTCTAATATCAAATCCTTGTTTTAATATAATAAATAAGTAAATCCAATTTGATATAGTAAATAACGAAACTTAAGTTCCAAACCACGAAGTTCAGGAAAAAACAGCAATTGTTCTAATTTTTTGAATACTTGATAAAAAAAAAACTTTTAATAAAACCTCAACAAGAAAGGAAAATGAATACATATAATATATTAACCACTTTCTTTTACTGAAACGTATCAAACAACAACTTTTAATTGCAACTAATTCACCAAGTTAGTCCCATTTAAAAAAAGTTAGGTTCTAAAAGTCCCAAATAAATCTTCTTTCTACTTTAAGAAACCTGCCCTTTTCAAATGGGACTAGACTTGGTGAGTTGTAATTTTAAGTTGTTGGTTGATATATTCTAGTAATATGTTTTGCATTCGTTTTCTTGTTGAGGGTTTTATTAAAAGTTTTTTTTAATCAAGAATTCGAAAAATCAGTGTTTCCCTCAATACAATTTTTCAAAATTGAGTAATGGTTCTAATTAAAATGGTCAGTTATTGCAGTTAGAAATTATTGTCACCTTCGAAAAATTTCTTTATTGGCTTTAATTTTTTTTTAAAAGTGCGACACACAATTTGATGATATCCAGTTATTTCAAAACTAACAGTATTCCTTCACTGCCATTCTCCCTTTTATGGTCTTTATACGTAATGGATAAATTTCTCAAGTATCCCTCAAGAATGAGTACAAATTACTTAACTCTTCTAAATTAACATCCTCCCTCTTCTTCTCAAAATATAACTTAAATACACCAAACTCATTTACGTAAATGAGAAGCTCTAATCGTTTGCTAAAGCAGTTCGTTGTGGACAGCAATTCAGGTGTAAACTGGTTTTGAACCTGTCAACTGATAATTTTTTCCTGAGAACGTCTATAACTTCCTGTTTTTGGCACTGAGTTGTCTTTTAGATAATAGTGGTGAGCTATTCTCCATATACAACAATGCTGCTAAGCTATAAAGAGCACGAAAATATTCAGACATTACTTGAAAATAGGAGTTTTACTTCTACGGGTATGTAAGTTACACCATTGGAAAAAAGAAGCAAAATACTGCTACGTTTTCATTCATTTTCTGATATTTGTTAATATACACTTGAGAGAATATTTTACAACCGTTAAAGAATAAGGGAGTCGTACGACCAATTAAAACTAGTCACCGCTCATGATGGAATGCAAATATTACCTATAGGTGAATATTCTTGCCATTCTCGTATAAATAGATAAATCCAATAATGTAAAACACCAAAAAAATCAAAAGCTGACTCGGAGGTATCAATTCAGAAATTAAAAAACAGTAGGAGACAATAGTGCTGACATTGTATGTAATAATGAAGGTTCAACTTATAACTCTCAAAACCAGAATCCACCAAATTACCTAATAATTTTGTGATATTTATTTATCCCTCCCACCTTATTTCCTTGCTTATTTACATCAGAATGGCAAGAATCTTATTTTCATGGCCTGTGGACATGCTGGTATTGGTGTTCCATTTAGAAGGGTCGCCTTTTTAATTAGTCACTTGTCATGAGTTGTAATTACTAGCTTTTCCTATTTTATTCTATATTAAGAAATCAGTTTTTATTATATTTTAATGATATAAATTTGTGTCGTATTTATTTTTTTACTGATTCACTACGTTAACTCAGGTCCCGTAATTTGTTTCAAGCTTTAAGCGCAAACTGCATTATAATCGCCAGCACTCAACAAGCTTGTTATGTAAATAGAAGGGAGCGTATTTATTTATTTTATTTTCTCCTCTATTAATTTAACGGCGCAAAAAGCAGTGAGTGTGGGCAAGTCACGACGGAATGGTTATTAAACCAGCTATGTTAAAATGTCAATTTTGCGAGGCACGCTCTTTTCCTTTTTTCTCTCTTCTAAAAAGCCTTTCCCTCTCTTTCTCTCCTATTCACGCACAATGAGTTAAGGTGTATCATTTTCAGTGTATAATTTTTCCCGCTTTTTTGCACTTCTTTAACAGGCTCTGTCGACGGTATTCGCCTTTATTACTCGCTAGTTAAATTTTTATCTTCCTCGGAGTTTATAGCCTCGTAACTCGTGGGCTGGGCGAGGCAGAAGCAAAGAGCGAAGGGAGGAAAAGAAGAGAAAAGGCAAAATAGAAAGTCGTCGTCGTCGCCGGTCGGCAGCCGTTGGCATGCAATGGAGGGCCAAGATGGAGGCCAACCAGGGCCGTGTCTTATCTATACCTTTGTAATTGGCGCCCGTCAAAAATCCTCTCTTGTTTCGAACGGCCCCTGCGACCTAGCAAAAGTAGGAGGGGGGGAGGGCTTTAGGTAGGGGGTAGGGCAGACGGAGCCCATTAACGAGCTTCGACCAGACGACGACGACGACGACGACGGTGGAGGGGAAAGGGTTTTAGAAAAAGGCTGGCTGCCTAGGTGCGGAAGGCTTGCTGCTGCTGCTGCTGCAGCTTGTGAAAAAAGGATATAGGGGCTAGAACGCTCACTGCGAGGCAGAGAAAAAAAAATCAGGGGATAAATGGGTTCAAAGAAAGCTAGATCCTAAAGGGTGTGCGAGTTGAATGCATACACACAGAGCTGGGGAGGTGAATGGTGTTGCCAGGGAAGGTGAGGAGACGAATGAAATAGAGGAAGGGGTAGGCTGATGGGGTTAGCGAAAGACAGACGGCCTCCGTCGCCCTCAGGAAGGATCCAACGGAATTCTAGAAAATAATTCAAGGATACAGGAGAAGAAAATGAAAAAGTTAAACTCATTAAACATTCGTCAGTTTTTCAGATAGGAAGGAACGAGATGGAGGGGTAGGGAAATACATATAAGATATAAAAAAAGAAAAAAAGAGAGAGAAAAAGAGACGGCGATTTGGGTTTCGTGTGTCGAGGGCAAGGTTCCTTCAGCGGTTGCGTAGGATTTAAAGAAAATAAAATACGTTTATTAAAAAAAAAAGAGGTACGCAAAGGATTTAAATGAAAAATTAGAAATCTGAATAACATTACATTGGGCGAAAAAAAAGCCTGAAGCTTGTTGACGCGAAAAAAAAAATGTCAGACTTCGAATGAAAGTTGTTTTTTAATAACTTTACAAATCTCTTTAATTTTAATTGCAATGCCAACTTTTATTGCTTCATACGTTAAATCTCATAACTTTCATAAATTTTCCCTCTGGTTTTTAGAGAATGCATCTTCCAATTTTCGAACAAGATATAAAGTTCACAATAAAAAGTAGTTTATAATAATTTTTTTTAATTTTTGTTTTGCCTTTCCAAGTGTTATAATTATTATTATTATTTTTTTTACATAGTATAAGTTTAGAAAAAACAAAACAAAAAAAACTAAAATCGCGTTCAGTTTAAATATGGATGGAAATGAAATTTAAATCCAAGTTCGGATAAGAATATACAGCAAATAATGTCTTCAAAAATTTATACATGTACTGTATATCATTTGCTAGATTCTATAATATTTTTGATAAAAAAAATTTCTGACATAAATTCGGCAATTAATGAAAACTATAAAAATGAGTACATCAGTGTTCTCTTCCTAACGTTAATTATCTTAAAAAAAAATTCCTTCCTACCATAAAATTTTAATTAGGAGTTTAGTTATTTTATACAGCCAGACAATAATATCATAGTTGATGAAAATATAATTCACATTCTAAAAAATTCAAAATCAACTCACAACAAAAACCAACAAAAATACTCGCAACAAAAATCAACAAAAATACTCGCAATAACTCCTCAACAAAAATAACATAAAAACTAAATAATTTAATCAAATTCCTGAACATAATACAAGTTTCCGCTTAAATACAAAGCTATATAAAAATATTTATCCAAAAATATCATTTAAGAAAATAAAGTGTAAAATGTAAGATAGTATCAAAAATATAATCTAATTAACTTTAAAGAACAATTAACTATTTACATGTGAAGGGAAACTTGAGTCAAGAATTTTAACTGCAATTTTGAATCGCCTGAAGTTTTATTACTTGCAGTATGTTATTGTTGTTGAGGAGTTTATTGCGAATAATTTTTCTAGAAAATAAGTTTTTCCTCAATTTTTTTTTTTTTCAAATGAACAATTTTGATAGTTTGATTAAAAAAAAAAACTTGTTCTATTTAATAAACTTAATAAATTAAACTTAAATCCTTATCTCATTCAATTGGATTCCGATCACGGAAACCATTGATTTTTCTCCATGCTACTCTTACTGACAATAATATTAACAATGTTGGTCATTAATATTATTAATTATAAAAATAAATAAAGGGTTCTAAAAATGTATAAAGACTTAATAGATGGACATTTTTTCGTGATTTAACATCCTTTGGAACTCGAAAAGAAGTAACGTTTCATAAAAAAACAATTATATTGGCGACTTGTTCGTAGCATTCATTATTAAGCACTAGTTCGCCATGATCACAAGTGACTGGACGCTTATAGCACTCATCACTTATTCTAATCTGGAGTCCTTGGACTTGTAATTTATACTAGTATTCATCCCTTAATGTGTTTATAAAATATTATTACAATTTTTATCTGGTTCTTTTTTTGCTCCCTTCTGTATTATTTGTAGGCTATATACAAAATTTCTGGTCCCTCTCTGTTATTAGTTAACAATATTTAAAGCTGACAAAACTTTTTTTTTCAATAATTTTTACAAAATGAGAAATTTTGGGAAATTCTATGAGACCTATTCTATTGAAATTCTTGTTTAAAACATCTAAAGAATAAATTAAAAGAAAAAAACAAACAAACTCGAAAAACATTGTGAATTACGAGTGATATTTTCACCATCTTTAATACAGATAAATGTAAATCAATGATTTTCTGGCCTAATAAATAGCCAATATCCTAGTTGCTCATAAAATTCGCCCAAAAATTCCTTTTTTATAGACATACATGTATAACATAAGGAAAGTGAACATTTAAAAATTAAATCTTATATACCAATCTTGTTTCTGAAATTAGTACCATATATCTATTTAAACAAAAACTATTTTAAATTTAATGCATGAAATACATACTAAGAAGCCACTTATTTCGTAGTTTTAATTAATTATAAAAACTTTAATAGGAATTAATATTACAAATTATTAATTAATTCATTGTAATAAAGCGTTTATGCATCTACAAGTCTTTACAGTTTTCACGTCAGCAACTGTTTTCCACTATTAACTCTTTATCATTAGAACTCAATTAATGGGCACTTATTTAACCTTAAAATTTCACTTCGTATTAAAAATTTTAAGTAATTATTAAAGACAATCTTGATATTGGCATTCTATGAAAAATTAATTAAAACTGATTGACGTTTACTTTCCTAGTTAAACAATTAGGAAGGGTATCCATGTTCATGTTAAAGATTATAAAACATTCTAGAAAAATAATTTGTGAATTCAAAGGAGTTAGAATGCATTGTTTTTATAAATAATTATTCTTTAAACGTGAACTACAGCTAAAAATCTTTAATATAAAAGCTGTTATTAAGAGCAATTAAATAGGAATAAGGGTCCATTGTATATTTCGAAACTGCATTGCAATGCAACCTCGCTTAATGCGCTGCGCACGAGTAATACGCCAATGAAGCTGATAAAACCAAAACGCATTTTCAGAGTGTTAAAGAAAAACTTTTTTGTTTGTCACTCTCTTGTTTTGTCGTTTTTAAAATTTAGACAATAAAAGCTAAAAATGCGAAGAAGTAAAAAAAAAAATAAAAAAAAATTCCTGCATTCGACCAATTCTCTTTGGGGAGAAGCGAAGGAGGGGTTGTGAAGGAGAAAAAAACTGAGCCTAGGTTCGTACAAACGAGGGTTAATTTCGTTGCATCCCCGGGCCGCGGTCGATGACCTCATCGTGGCTCCCATAGTGACCACCAATCGAAAGCGGAGCCTATTCCGGCTATTAGCCAATGGCAGGACGAGTGCATCGGAAATGGGTGTGGTCAGATGACGTCAGCCATCGTCCAGATAGCAATGGCTCTGTCGGTTGCTGCTGCTGCAACCCCTTTCCGCCTCCCGAATAACCCTTTGCAGACGGAGGTGGGCCGTTCGGGGGGAGTCGCTCTTAAAACCTAGCTGGGGAGTCATCAAAAAATTTTTATCCACGCACCGAGATCGAACCGGGCATTCCATCCGCAGGGAGATCGCACATATTCACCGACACTACACTGCAAAAGTAAGGATGATAAAAAAAAAAGGAAAAAGAAGAGGGTGGGGAATTTTTTTCTCCTCCTCCGAATATTCACCACTCCACAATCAATTAAACTCAACCCTCCTCTATCTACCCCTTCTTCGGGGACACTGTCTCTGCACCGCCACCACCTACTCTTCCCACACTGCACTTGAAAGTAATCACAACATTTGCATTGAAAAGCTACGGACTTTCGGGAATTGAAGCTTAGAGTTAAAATAAATAAAAAAAAGAGAGAAGCAAATGCAAAAAAAGAGAGAGAATAAAACCAAAGGTAGAAGAGAGAGAGAAACGAACAAAAAAACCATCAGAACACCAGCAACATTTTTTCTGCTCCTCCTCCTCCACCTCCTCTTCCTCTAAACTCTTTTTCTTTTCCAAAACTCGGCAACCAAATGGCCTCTCTTTTTTTTCTCTTCCTTCTTCTTTAATTCTCCCTTAACTTAAAATAAACTAAACGACAAAAGCCACCTCTCACGCCCCCTCGCGAACACAAACAAAAGGAAGGGTTTCACGCGTGACCTGCCTTTAATTTCTCCCTTTTGTCCTCCCAACCAGAAATAAGAAGAGTCGAGGAGCGCTGGAGAGGACAACGTTAGAAAAGGATGAAGGAAAATGGTCTTAATCCCGATGAAAGGAAACAATTCACTGATCACCGAAGAAAAGGAGAGAGAGAGAGAGAGAGCGAGAGAGAGAGTTAGGAAAAAGAAGAAGAGGATAGAATCAGATAGAATAGAAGAAAGCAGCATTTATCCCTACCCCCTATTCAAGCCCCCTCTGTCTCAATGAGTTCTCGTCTTTCTTGCTGATTACATCTCTTTAATTCTCTCTTTTCCCTGTCATCATTTCGTTCTCTCTCCTTTCTTTCTTTTGATTAAAAGCGTGCGGAAAATGAGTAATGCTTCCGCCATATATCTTTCAATCTTTTTGCGCAAAGAAGAATGGATTACATCGTGTCGAAAGAAATCAAATCGGCCATTCACATTAAAAATATAAAAAAATGTACCCACTGAAGTAGATTAGGGGAAGAAGGAGAACAATCTTTTCTTCCTTTATTCTGCACTCTAATATATGAAATCCAACTTACGATGCGAAAAACCAAACTAGATATCGTAAAAAAAAATTCAAGAATCTCACCAGTTGGGTCACCAGATGGCAGACAAGTTCAAGACAATTTTTAAGAAAACTGTAAGAAATTTATCTTTAGAACGAATTTCTTCTGCATTGATTTCTTGAAACTTCTTAGAAGACGACCACTAAGAGTTTCTTTCGAATTTCGCTATCAAATGTATGAATTGATCGCTATCTACACAAGCCCCCTCAAAAAAAAATTTCTTTTCTGGTAACTGGAAGAGAATTTTCTTTTCTTTTTCTTCTTTATTTAATCCAATCCAATCTTTTCTCTCCTCTATCTTTCTCACTTTAAGCACGTAATTGGGGAAGAGAAGGCTATTGAAATGCGGTTGATTGGAAATATTCACCTTTTCCGTCTCCATAGTTTTTTTCCATAGAACATTTCAAACTCTCTGAATTGCAATGACACTGCACATGAAAGCATGCACGTTCTCTATCAATGTCTAATGGAAACCTAATTTTTATACATATCCTTTTTTTTTCCTCTTTGACTTTAGTAATAGTTATTATATTAGTTTAGTGAAATCTAAGTTTAACAATTGCTTTGGCTTCTCCGCATGCATTTGCGGTTAAGTCAAAGATCTTGAGGAAACAATTTAGGACTTTGTAATTGCAATTAATTTTACACTTTAAATCTTGTTGATTCATTATAGAATATAAGATTTTTTTTATTTTGCTAACCTTTAAACATCTGATCGAATATTTGCAATTAGGTGCAAGAAAATTATACTTTTCAAATATAAATTAAAAATTCAAGCTTCGCAAGCAAATGTATCAATATCTTGATTGTGAATATTAATTAAAATAAGAAAGAATAGCTATGGAAAGGAAGAACTTAAAATTAAGAAAAAAAATCCTCTAATCCATGAATACAGAGTGACAATAAATTATGGCAACAGAAATGGACGCGTCCAGGCGAATATATTAAAGCGCCACCAAATAATTTTTAATTCATTGCAATCACTGCATGTTCAAGACGTCCGTGGTTTCAACTTATGAGCTAATTGATGCGTGTTTTGAAATGTCAACCAAACGCAGTGCAATTTTGGAGCTGTTTTGTCAAGGAAAGCTCAATGTGAAATTGTTCGTTTGCTCAATGTTGGCAAAGACGTTGTCTCCAAAGCGGTCAAACGGTTCAAAGAGCTTGGCCATGAAGGCGACCGTTCAGGAAGAGTGTGAACAGCAGAGGAACCCGGCACCTCTGCAGTCATCGAACGTCGCCAAAATCCACAGTCCGTTAAGGTCTGGGGCGGAATTTGCGCCAATTCCAAGACACCCCTCGTTTTCGTGGACCAAAGAGCCAATCAACCAACAAATTTACCGTCGTGACATTCTCGAGGCTGTAGTACTTCCTTGGGCTCGGCAGCATTTCAGCAATGAGGATTGGACCTTTCAACAAGACTCTGCACCAGCTCACAGAGCGAAAATGACGCAGGAGTGGTGCAAGAGCCATTTTCCGGATTTCATCATGTCTCAGCAGTGGCCGCCGGATTTCAATCCGATGGATTACAGCGTATCGTCGATCTTGGAAGCCAGGACCTATGCTAAACGCCACAACAGGTTGGAGTCGCTGAAGAAGTCCCTGCGCCAAGAACGGGACCGATTGTCGCCCGACGACTTGCGGCCCACTGCTGAAAATTTCAAGACACGTTTGGGGCTTCATATCGCCGCCAAAGGAGCCCAATTCGAAACCGAATGAACATGTTATTAACAAGAAGACCATGTTCTATTTATTAGTTGTCAATTACTTTACTTTTCGTTTTTTGGATTAAAAAATTTGTACATAATGAGTTGCCATAATTTAGTGTCACCCTGTAATAAGGGCTTTGATATTTTATATCCTTCTTCATGAATTAGACATTTTCCCTTAAACTGCTTTTCATAACATTTCATCTTGTTTACTTAGCCTATATGATCACAATTTCATACAAATCAATATCTAAATTCCATATTTGTCCAAAGCAAAAAAAAAATTGAAATTACTCATTCTAAAATGTAATAATCTTCACACAAATATGTTCTCACGCCTAAATTCCGTCTTCATTTCATGAAATTCAATTTTCTAACCTCCTCCTAAAAACTATTTACTTTCTCTCCTTCATTTGCTCTTTTTTTTTTTTTATCTCTCTATCTATCTCCGATATCTGTTCGCCTTCCCTGCCAATTGGCATACACTCAAAATGGTGAGAAGTTGACAATTTTACGCTCGGATTCTTCTGTTTTTAAATTCGACCAATGTCAACGAGTTTTCGTGCCATTTAAAACGAGAGGAAAGAGAGAGAGAAAAAAAAGAGCTTTAGAAAAAAAAAGAAAAGAAAAAGGCAATTCTCTCCATTTCCTATAACGTTTACACCCTCGTCAGTCTGAATAAACAAACCCAAGAGAGAGAGAGAGAGAGAGAGAGAGAGAAAGAAAAGTCCCAAAAGGAATTCACTAAAAATACCGTTAAATTATTGTTGAATTTGTATCCACTCCCCTCTCTTTATTTTGCAATTTTGTTCGATATGGGAAGACTTTGATTCGGACTACAAATCGAAATAAATTTTTTTATCGTATTTTAGAACATTTATCTATAGAAATAACATTATAAGAATTGAGATACTTCCAAACCTAAATTTTTAAAGCAAATGAAATTTAAATCCTTTTTTTTTTTTTAATTATTTTCAACATTAAATATTAAATACGAGTAAATAACAAATTAGACCAGTTTGAAGGCTCTATCGAGGTTAATAACACCTTCAAGAAAATTGAGCGAGTGCTGTTCCTGAAGACATTATTGGAGTAATTTTTCCAGGACTTCCAATCATTTAATTTACTTTCAAGGAGATAAAACTGCATAGAAATTCGAAATGGCATAGAAATCGTTGGAAAAAAAATACGCTTTAAAAAAAAAACATGAAAACTCTTTAAAACTTACAATCTTTCAAATATCAACAGATCCCTTTTTAAATTCAAAATCAAATTTATTTCCTGCTCAATTCACTTGAAAATCAAGTTTCTCTTACAAAACAAACCAGCTTTTAGCATATTTAAGATTCCCAGCAGATATCTAGCATCATGGAACCTTATAGTACTGAAAATAGAAACCCAGAAAGAGTCCTTTTCTTTTATAAACAGTGTTGTTTATCTTCAGCTTTTCCCATTTTCATATGGGGTCGACGTGTTAATTATTTGATTTGGCAATGATTTTTTACGGCCGGATGCCCGTCCTGACGCCAACCTCACCAGAGGAAATGTTAGAGAAAGAAAAAACATTTTTTTCTTTTATAAACAGTAAAATTCCGTTTTGTTTCAAAAAATTAACTCACATACCAACTTTTTGGATAAAAAAAATCTAACTATTTTGTATTAAAAAATTATACATTTCACTTTTGTTCTGAAATTTAATAATAATTTAAGTCAATATGCGTGGGCTTAACATTAATTGCGCTTTTTCAAAAATAAATAGGATAAATCAGTTACTGTTGCTTTACCTTTGAAAATTAGAAAATTTCATTCTTTTAAAAACGCATTAATGATTACTTAATTCAGAATCTTTCTTCTAAAAATGAACGAAACAACGTTTTAATGGCTTTCTTAAAGCTATTATGATGGAATTTCTGGAAAAAAAACAGTTATTAAGAATTTTTAAAAATTTTTAATAATAAGACTTTAGGTAATAAAAAAGACCCATCACATTCTGAAAGAGCTAATGGAAATCTCAACTGCAAGTAATATAGAGACACAAACAAACCAAAAGAGCCTTCACTTGCACATGTTAGGAAAAAACATTATTTACAAATTCTCTATTATTTTCCTTTTTTTCTCTTGAATTTCAATTACAAATGGCAATTTTTCGAGTGCGCCAAAATCTCATTTCTCTAGCCGACCTTTGACTCTGTCAATCAAATGCACCCGGCAAGCACAACGCCCGCCTCCTCTCTCGCTCTCTCTTTCGGATGTTTCTACAGAAGAAAATCAGCCATCAAAAACTTGAAACAATTTCGAAAAAGGCTTTATACTTGCGGATAAACCATTAAAATTGTTCATAACCCCCTTTAAAACTTTATGAAAGGAGTAGGTTGTTAGAGGAGGAGTGAGTGAGTGGTATAGCGGAGAGAGAGAGAGAGAGAGGGAGGGAGAGAGCATTTGGAGGAGCATGTGACTCAGTTCTGAATCGATTCTTTCTTAATCCTTTCTTTCTCGACATTTATCTTAATATATCCACTGATCCGATCGGAAACTAAGGGACCGGTTTTGCCTGGGTTATTCCAATATTATGGGAAACATTTTAAGCAGAAATCACGCTTGTGCCTGGGATTAACCCTTTCTTGATGTTGTTTCAACCAATCGTGCGCCAGTTCCGCTTCTAAATGGTTCGTCAGCCGTTAGTATCAAGGAGGAAAGAAGGTATGAATCAGTTTCCCCTGAACTACAGCAACCAACATTCGGGGATGGAGAAATTTAAAAAGAGAAAGAAAAAAAATGAAAAAGGCCCTAATCCTTTAGGTCCATAACGATTCGAAATGGGCGCCATCGTTCCTAAACAATGGATAACTCGTTGAATTCGAATTGGCTACAATACAAGGGAGAGGGGCGTCGGCAGCGAACGGCATTTTCGTGACAATCACGACACGCGCTTATTGTCATTCCCGTTTTTCACACATGCGCATTTTCAGCTTGGAAATGGCTCCTATAATCGCCAATCCTTTCTTGGTGTATGAATTGAATCGTAATTCCAACCGAATCTGAATTCACAGCAATAATGCTGCTAGCTGGCGTATACAATAAAATCAGTGTCTAATTACACAAGACGGCAACTGCAAAAGAAATGGCGCGATCACGTGACTAGCTTCGGCCTCATAAACTTCCTAAATCGCACGCGCTATTTGCATAATTGGACTTATGAAAGCATTGTTGTATAGGTGTTGCTAAATTGTTTATTTTTCCGTCTAACTCGAATGGCATGTAAATAAAACACGGAAATAATGGCTGAGGATGGTAAAAGGGATTGTTATTGCTGGTTGAAGGTCGACAATGAATTGTTGTTGTTTTTTTAGTTTATGGTTACCTGGTTTCATAAAATAAATTCAAAAGTAATAGAAAGTTTTTAATATAATTTTAAAAGGAAAAAATTTAATAAAAAAAACTGGTTGTCTCTTTAATTTGTGTATTTTTTGTATTGCATACTCTTTCCTCATAACTGTTGGAGTCTGTTTTCATCTCCGATATTTTTTTCCTGTCTGATGAAGAGGCCATACTCTGAAAACGTGAGTATATAATTAACATGTAAAGCATCTTCACTAGTTTTTTTTAAATTAGCGAATCCTTTTAAAACAATATTTCGGATTAGTTGAGGTTCTATTCACTTTCTTTGTATTAAGTTAAAAAAATATTTTGTATTAAAAATTTTTTACATATATTTTATAGCTGTATTTAGACAACAGCTTCTGCCATCCACGTACAGCTCAGAGAAAAGAAGGAATTATTATTATTATTATTATTATTATTATTATTATTATTATTATTATTGCGCCCATTAGGTCAATATATGAAAGACTTAAACTCTCGTATTGTTATAGATTCCAAATATAGATAGACAAAATACAGATTCCAATAATTAAACTAGCCTATCTTGCATGGTTCTTGCACAAGTTTACAATAAAGGATTCCAAGTTTCGAATACGATGCTGTTTCAGTATTCTAACCATTGTAGCATTAGAACAGGAAGACAAATTCAAAAGTTCAGTTACCCTATTTCGGATTGAAATTAGTAACCAGTCTCTCTCTTTTCTATTCCTCTTTTACCTTTTCGGTGTCGAGGATGTTATATAACCGTTGGATCTATTGTAAATTTAGCCTAGCAGAGAATAAGCCTAGCAGAGGCTATGCTTGGCCTTCCAAGCTTGTTAGTAAAGGAACAAACACAAACATTTATACCCTCGGCGGGATTCGAACCCGTGACTCGCTGGTTACCAGTTGGATCTAAAATTCGTTGGTTCTCCGACAGAATCCTATAAAATTCTTTGATATTTGCAGCAAGGAGAATACAATCCAGAATCCGTAAATAAAAATATTTATAATATGTCATGAAGGCATTAAATTTATATAATAAGAATATTATGCGAATAGCTATTATGTACGTTGATTTAAATCTATGTTATGCAATAAACTTTGGGTCTGAAGAATAAGCAATTTTGAGAATAATTTTCGATTTAATTACTAGGGCAATTTCGCCCTTTGGTTAATTTCTAAGAAGAAAACTGAGTCGGTTAATTTGTTTGCCTAACTAACCGGCATGATCACAAAAAAAAACAGATTAAATTCTAACTCAAGAATGGTCTATTACACGCCGTGCCTGAAGTCTATTACACGCCTTAAATTATTTATGAAAATAATTTGGCATTAAATTCTAACTTTTGATAATAATGGAAAAAAATGGAAGGAAAAATTCCGCGATTTGGATTCAAACCAGGGACCAAGTGTATCACACTCGTCGCCTCGTGGCTTCTGCTTCGAATCCTGGTCGCAGAAATTTTCCTTCCATTTTTCCTAATAATATCATTACCTTATGCTTGGAGCTTTACCTTTAGTTTTCATTTATTAAATTCTAACTGTGCCTACCAGAGCATCTTAAAATTGTACTGCATTCTTTGAATACTATAAAGATATGCTCCACGTAACCAGATTTTCATTTTGTCAACAAAAAAAATTAAGTTCCTACTGTATTTATTAAAAAGTAAATGAGTCCTTGTTTAAGCAATAAAAAGTATAAATTTAATGAAGCTGACGCGTTTCGATTTATATCATCATCGGAGTCAGTTTGGACAAATTGAAGTAGTAAATTAAATTTAAAAATATATTTAAAAAATATTTATTAAAAATATTTTAAAAAAATAGTATTTGTTTCCTCAATTTGTTCAAACTGGCTCTGATGATGATGTAAATCAAAACGCGTCAAGCTTCATTAAATTTATACTTTTTATTGCTTAATCAAAGACTACTTTAATTTTTAATATGTGCAGCAATAACGGATCCACCTCAACGACTTTTCTACTGTATTTGTTCTTAATTCATAAATTATCCGAAGAAAAGTGGTTTAAATGATAGAAAGGAAGAGAGTTTTAGTAAAGTTTAACACTAACCTGACAAGAGTGTGAGTTGGGCTCTCGTTTAAATTATTCAAAGGTCAACCTCAAAGATTATATATTTTACTATATCTAAACAACCCGCGAGTTGTCCCCAACAAGCCGAAGCCCAACACGGGGTTTTCTTTTTATAATAAAGGACAATCACAAACATCCATGCCCCAAGCGGGATTCGAACCCGCGACTTGCTGGTTGCGAGAGCGATAAGACCTGCGCCTCAGCGCTCTCTGCCAACAAGCCTAAATATATATATTTAGGATATATATATTTAGGATACCGAAAGATGTATTTTGTTATAGGAAGCATAGAAGAATGATATATCTAAGGTTAAAAGTATAATGTAGCTTATTTTGAAAGCGCTCATGCCAATTCTTGTTATACTCCTCTGTTAATTATACTAATAACTGCTGTTGGATTAAAATGCTGTTGATATATTTTATTATATGTATACAACTTCTCAGAGAATAATAAACTCATAAAGGTAATATGTACTACCTATTTTTAAACATACTAAATATGCATATAATTGCGGATTTATAAGTGATCAAAGCATAAGTATGAAAACTTTTAATGCAAACTATTTTTAACTTCCAAATTTTGAATGCCGAGTGAGAGACTCGCTTCCCCAGCCAATGTTGCAACTTAGACGCCAAATCTGTTTGGCTTTTTCTCCTAAATGAGAAGATTTGCATTATAGATCTCTCCACGAACTGTTTGGCTTCTTCCACTTCAACTTCCTCTCATGAAAAAAGAGAGCGAGAGAGAGAGAGAGATAGGGAGAGACGAAGGGGGTGAAGAGAAGACGACGGGAAAAGAGGTTCCGAGCACCTGGTTCTGGCATCAGCAGCACGGGCGGAGGAGAAGGTGGCTCGGTGCAGTAATGATAGAGTCACCTACCATTCGCGATGAGGTGAAAGAAAAGCCGGGGATTTCTTTCTTTTTCATAGCCGAGAAGTGATGGAGGGAAGGAAGAACCCGTTCTATTGACCCCTTGCGTAGTGCCAAGGATGAAAAAAAAAGTAGAGTAGGGGGAGGGGAAGATAGATAGACAGACAGATGGAGGAGAAAGGTGTCACTGACCGATCTATCTGCACACGCTCTTCATTTCGCACCTGAAAAACCCCTTCCTTCCATCGCTCAAGATCAGCTGATAGACAGGCAAGAAATCGCAACACAATATGGCCGACGCCGCCATCTGTGGTTCCTTCGCCACCGTCGCTGTTTCACGAGATTCGGCCGCTTTTGTTCGAGACGGGTTAATTGCCGACGAAATATTTGCCTGGAGTGTTTGGTTTATGTTAAAGCACTTCAGTTGGGCTTTTTTTAATGAGGATAACACCGGCCTTTTATTATTATTATTTTTATTATCATCCTCCCTACCTCAGAAAAAATTTTTACGAGCGATTCAGTCCAAGGTGTTGCTTGTTTTCTGCAGCCGCATATTTGGATTAAAAATATCCTTACCGTCGCTCTATTTCACAAGAAGAATTTTACGACCATAGCTGACTAGTGCGTCTATAAATTGCTATTTTTTTTCTCTTATAAGTTTAAACAAAAGCCTCAACTTATTAACTCCTACGGGAGGTTTGCGTACATGGGCAGTTATTTGAATACTTCAAAATTAAGACCACTTCGTTTTCTAAGGGTTTTTTTCACAAACCAATTTTAAAGAAAATTTACCAACAAAATGCTACTAAAGTATTATGACTTAATAAATGAACGCTTTTAAAGAACCCATTTATATGTTTATATCTCCAGCTTTCATTTAAAGATTTTTTATTGAGAGTTTATTTTTTATAGCTTATGAACCAATTTAAAAAATTATAATTCGTGTCAAATATTTTAGCAATGTTTGATTACCTTCTTAAATTCTTATTTCTAATTCCTCTATACGTGTATTTCCAAAAAAGCAAACGTTTAAAGTTTTGCAGAGTCCATGGATTTAAGAAAGCAGTACAGGTAGATGCAGACATAATGTTGTTAGATTCTAGGGGATTTATTAATCCTAGGCCCTTTTCGGTTTTGTTTGAATTTTATAATTTTTAATACACAAAAGTCAATGAAATCAATTTACAGAGAATAGACATTGTAAGCAATGCGCGTCATATAAAGCTTCAGTATTTGATTATTGATTATAATTTATATAGCACAAGACGTAATCAAGAATAAAAATACCTTACAGTAATTAAAATTATACCCTTTATTAAGGTATCCTTATTAGGCGAATATTTGAGTTAATAACCGAAAGCACAGTCAGCGCCTTTTTTATTCCTCCATTCCTGAATCTATAACACATTCAAAGGTATTTTTTTGAAAATTTTCTAATATTCTTAGTCTCTTAATGTTCATATGATAACTTTCCTTCTGATGATTCAATCTATACAATACTAAAAGTAGATCGTAGGTCTAAATGCAATAGGACTTCCATATATCGAAAATTTCTTTAGTTCGATTTATAATACATTTATAAATTTTCCTGGGCCTCTTGATATATGGTAGAGGACCTTATTTTGAATATATTTTCCATAAATTTAAATTGGGGGGAACTCGCAAATGAATCCTTGATACACAAAAAAATTGTCCACATAAGAATTTATAAACTACTTAAATGTACGTTTCGACCACACTGTGGTCATCGTTTAGCTTAAGAAAATGTCAAACATCATATAGACAGGGAGGATACCAAAATGAGCCCCCCCCCCCTTTTTATTTTCGTAACCGAAGCAAATATTTCAATTTTGATAAATCCAATGAATAGGAAGTTGTGGGTGACCTATCCCATGGTGCACTTTTTATCATCCCAAATATGCAAATAATCAAATCTTAAAAAATCTTAAAAACCGTAACAGATACACGAAAAATTCCAATTGAAAACTTGTTCAACATGAAATTCCGAACAAAACAAAACAAAAAAATTCCAAAATCCGATGAACGGATCACCAACAATCACATGTTGAATTTATTACTTACCTCCTTATGCACTTCACAAAGTCATTTAAACGTTCAACATGCAAATCAAGAATTACCAAAAATTACCATAATAACATTCACTTTCATGAGGAAAAGCAAATAAAAGGCATGTATCAGCATACAAAAGAGAACAATTCCAGGATGGAAAGCTACACTGTTCCTGATATGGTCAACATGATCTTCTGTTTCGGTTTGTTGGTGATCCGGTCATCGAATCCAGGTCGCAGAATTTTTCCTTCCATATTTTCAAATATATTATTATTCTCTCGTTAATGTTATTTCACGGATACAGATGGTACAAAGTTTTTAATAACCAAATACTACACGCTTGTAAAATTACAAACGATGTTCAAACTATTGACCATGAGCAGCGATGCTACTTGTCATTGAATTTGAGTCTCTCTTACATGGTCACTTGCAGCCACAATTCGCGCTCCAAGCGATTAAGTAAGAGATAAGGTCTATGGGAGCACATTTTGAGAGACTATATGATGAAGTCTCAGACAGCCGTTGTATGTATGATATTTGACAATTTTTTTATGTATCAAGGATTCATTTGCGACCCCCAGTTTATTGGAAAAATATATTCAAAATAAAATCCTCTAACGCTCCTAAAAGTTTGTACACAGAGTTCGTAAACACCCTGTATAGAAAAAAATTTTCTAGATATCAAATTATTTTTTTAAAAAAATGGCCCTTCTTTCTTATTTTCATTTGTAATTGCAGCATCAGAAATTTTATATCAATAATTTATACATCAAACAGGGACAAACAACGCAACAAGGTTAAAATCAAATTTGGATAGAAGGCCATGTCAACCATCCTTCTCATTAAAATTTATTAGATTTTTGAGCACGTACACATCTGTATTGTATGTCATATTGCATGATCAATATTTTTCCACAATACTAAGAAAATTCTACATTACTATTATCTTTCATTTATTCCTGGGAAACAGGCATCCATGAAAGATTCGAGCCCGCGACCAGATGAATTAGAGAACTGGAGCGCCTACACCTCAGCGCTCTCGGCCTCCGGGCATACTAGAAATAGCTAATAGACACCCTAGTAGACACCAGCTTCTTTATTTATTTTCAAGAATACTCAGCACATTGACCTAATTCATCAATAAGAGGACGTACTTCATGCAGTTAATAAGAGAAAACGTTTTATAAAGAAATAACAACAAAATGCCGTGATTAGCAAGATATTAGGAATTTTCTTCAGCAAACGTGTATGTACAGCGTGTCCCGTTTGCTATTTTACCCGGCAATTTGGTGATGACTTTACAGGAAAGAAGAATTCGCACCGAAACATGAACTGCATAAAGCTCATTCCGCAAGGAAGGGAGGGGAAGGGAAGTTCAGGCATCTCTAAAAGAGAATGGTGATCATTTCCAGCACATATTGTGATTCTAATGTCTGGTATTTTTGTTTTATTTCTTTAATCTTAATTCTATTACCATTCTATTAACATAAGTTTAATTACAGAAAAGCCAAACATAAGTTTAATTATAGAAAATACAGTCGTGAGATAAATTTTTCAACCAAAATAATTTTGAGCATGCTCATTTAGCGTTCAGATTATGCTCCAAACAAGAAAATAACAGTAAAACAGTCGAGTGAAAAAACTCAAAATTTGCATCATGTTTACACTGCCTTCAAATTATGATCGCAATCCCAGTCAACTTTTACTCTCAAGGTCCTAGGAAAGTTTACCAGGAACAAAAAAAAGTTGGCTCTGATTTCGTCTTTTGAAAAATTATTCCGCGTCCCTTGTCGACATAAATCACGCTCATCCCGTTGGTATTGTGACGACGATTGTTTGGTTCGGAGGAGGGTCCGCGAGCACAGGGTACCTCTGGGAGGAACATGATGAATTTTCCTAGGGCCCCTGAGAGGCAAGGGCACACAAAAAACCACCCTTCCGTCCCTGCCGCTTACATGTCCAGTGACAACGAGTCTTATTATCTGTCCCCATGTCCGACCCAGGAGGACATTTTGTGCGGCGAGAAGAGCCACCGTCGCCCGCAAACTACATTGTGCGCCGGGGAGGAAAAAAAAGGTGGGTCCTTGAAGGATGATAGAACTTTTTTTTTTAATATATTATTCATCCTCAAGTTTTGCATCAAAAGAAAATTTATAGTGTGTTGTCAAAGTGAACTCTTCTTTAATGGAGTCGAAGTTGTTCAAAATTTTTTGGCATCTTACAAAGCTATTTGCTCTTGTAAAAAATTTGATAACGTCTATAGCAATACTAAAATCTTATTGAACATTCGGTTAATTTTAATTAATTTTTTAAGGTAGATTGTTTTTAAATTAATTCGGTCAAATCTCTTCATTTCGTTCATTTAAACTTATAAATTTATATTAATAATAATTATTTTTTGATTTTTAAACAAGCTTCTTCCGTAATTAATTTGCTTTTTTTCCAGTCACGAAATAGAATATTAAATTTATTTTTAATTTCCGCCCGCCATCAAAATTCTTATTAAAATGCTTTAACCAATCAAATTCAAATTTATTCTACCTTGAATAACGATTTTTTTTTTTAGAAAATACGAAGTTCTAATACAAATCGTTTAATTTTCAAAACAACCATACAACCTAAAGAGGCTTATATAAAAGGCAAAATTAAAATACCTTTATTTTCTAGAGAAAACTTATTTAAGCAAATTCGATCAGTAGCCAAAGAGTAACATCATTTAATTACTTTATTAGAGAAATAAATGTTAATAGTAAATTTAACGTTATGTTCAGAAGAATGTATTGTAGTATACAGGATATCCTATAATTATCTGTATAAAACGCTTTCAATAAATGTGTCAATTAGATCATTATATGCAAACGAATACATGTTTATAGAATAAACTTATCAGATTATTTTTACATAGTAATACGGTTTTTTAATGCCATTTTGAAATAGTCAAATCAGATTCGTTATAAAATTGAAATTTGCGTATCAGAGGACCACTCTGTATATCCAAGTTCACAGAAGAAAAAAGGAGCAAACAGAAATAAATAGAAAATTTTTTATGCTTTTAATATCATTTGAAAGACTAATAGTCAACTATCATTAAAAAATCCAGTGAACGATTACGACCAGATTTCATAAATTAGGATGTACACAAAAAGCAAACTGAATATCACTGATACGTATGAAACTAATAACGACCGTTTTTTAGCCAGCAAGCTTTATGGCTATCGGATTTTTTTTTTTTACGTAACGATGAATTTATTTAAATCAAGAACAATTAATTGATGTTCAATTTTTACTGAATTATTACTGTATTAAGAATAGATTCAAAACGACTAACTCGATAGCACATTTAAATGCTATAGACTTACACACACACAAAAAAAAATTATCCAAAAACATTTGGGTGACTATTATTTTTTTGATCTAATATCTTAACTTTGCGTATGTGTGCGTATTAATAACGTGCTTCAGATATTTATTTGAATGCATTGATCAATTCCATCAAAGATAAGCGATTAATTTTTGAACATCTTATATTTATGGATTAAATTGATCTACAAATTTTTTTAACAAATTGTATAAATATTGAGGCTTGTTATGTTCTCTGTGTTCTCCTTTGCGCTTTTTGTTCAGTGGTAAATTTGGCTGGATCCCATTTATAGCACAATAGAATGCAATTTAGAGCTAACTTGCCATAAAGCAGAAGGATTCTTTAAGAGTTTACATTCTCTGGTCTAGAAAACTCCAAGAATTATGCTGAATGTTTTTAATTCGTGGTCTTTATTTTAAGGGTTTGTTTTTTAATAGGTTTAAGATCAGTATTTATTTTATTCTCTGCCCAAAGTTGTTTTTTTACAGTTATGATTTGCTTTTTCATAAGGACTATATAAACATTAAAGAAAAGCAACCATATTTAATGATTTCGCGGTTATTAGACTCTCAATAACATACTTCTTTCCATTAGGACTATCAACACTTTAAATAGTTTAGTTTGATATTTAACAGCTCTCTCCTAGATCTCTTCTGCCATAATATACAAGAATCACTATTAATTAAGAATGTTGTGTTGTTATCCATTCAGTCGTATCCGACTCTTGGCAATTTTATGAGCAAGCTCTCTCCATGCTATCCGATCTTGTACCATCTCTGTCAGTTGTTTTAAATTCAGTCCTGTGTCGGCTTTGATGGTATCCGGCCTGGTCTTCTCTTACCGCTGACTAATCTCAGCATTAGATCTTTCTCGAGTGTGCTCGATCGCATCACATGTCCAAAATATCTGGCCCCGATGCGCTCCAGCACTTCCTTGTTGTCCATGGTATGCGTACCAGCCTGCGCCAACACCATAGCTCGAAAGAGTCAATTTTTCTTTTGTCTGCTTTTTTCAAGGTCCAACTTTCGCAGCCGTACGTGACGACGGGGAACACGATAGCATGATTAGTCTGCATCCGGTTGTTATGCTGATACCATTAGAGATATTTTGTATGAAAAAGAAGCCATTAACAATAGAATAAATTACTGAATAATATTTTAGAAGCGTTACTCTGACTTACTAACTTCTTAAAGCTATTTCTAGGAGAATTTATAGTTCCAGTACATATACCGTGAGATTCAAAGGTGGCTGAACATAGGCTGAGTTCAAAGCCATGTACATAGCATGAACTCACGGATGTTTAGTAATACGATTTTATTACGAGTTGTTAAATGTTTGATGACAAAGAGCCAATGTTGACTTAATCTCCTATGATGCTCCAAAAAGTAAAGTACGGCAGCAAAATAAGACAGACAAAAAAGTGTTATCCATTGAGACGTATTTTATATTTTTATTTTAGTTTCTTAAACTCAAGAAAACATACTGTGGATGAATAGTAATGAAAAAAACATATCTTCTTGCCCACGAATGATCGAAATATGCCTATAGAGTTCTAATAAATTGATGTGGATAATAAGCTATGTTTTTGTCATTTAGAGTTTTTTGTTACAAATTTCAAAAAAAAAATACCAAGCAGCGCCAGTAATTTAAATAAAATTGAAAATATTTTACAATAAAAAGAATTTTTTAAAGCCTACGCGCCTAATAAATTCGTAGCAATTCATTTCTAGTTAAATTTCTCTGCATGGAATTGACAGAATCACCTGCCTGGTGTAATTAGGCTCCTCGTGTGAAAGAGTGCGAAAAAACTTTTCTTCCGATACAGGGATCAATTGAGTGTCAGTCATTGAGCAATGTCTTATGGCGCGTGGCTAATGTGTTCGTGACAGGCGTTTGGTCAACGGAATCTCACGGCGAGAGCGACAAGAGCACACAAAAAAGCAAAAAGAGCCCGAATGTAGAGGGGGAGGGGGTAGCGAGATCTAACTGGTACGGGGGTTGCAGATGGGGAAATCCATTCTGGGGAGAATTGGGGAAAATCAGGGGTTCTCCAGTCGGCTGCCCGCGCACTGAAGGGCACTTTTGTCATGGTCATTGGCTGCTACCCCTTGTTGACATGGTGCTAATTGCAGGTCATTCAAACCCTCTTTCTAGCTCCTTGCAAGGTTTTTCCAGGCCCACAAGTGGGGAAAAAATTTTTTTTGTATATATGTCCCCTCAGAAAACGTGCCACCCTTTCCCCCCTTTTCACGCAAGGTAACACCACGTCATCGCTGGTAGGTTAAAGTTCACTCAAACGTCCATATCACCTGCCAATGGACACATAAGATGGGTGACTACACTTTTTTTTTCTCTCCATTTCACTCCCTATCCTTCCTTCCTTCTCTAGTCACGTCAAACCATTTATGGGCTTGAAACGAGGGAATGTATTCGAAACAAGCGGAGGGTGTCAAGGCTCTGGCGAGGAGACAGCCAAGACGACGAGAAAAATTAAATTTACTGTGAACATGATTTGAGAGAGTATGGAAATAACGTCATTACTTCTTAGAGCGGATTTACGAACAATCTAATAAAGACTTGTTTTTCGTCTGTCACATTAAGAAAACCATTGCACACGAAAAGATGGGGTGGGGATGGGAGAGTAAAAAGAAGGATGGGAGGAGGGGGGGCTAGAGAGCCATTTAATAGATAGAAAGAAAGAAGAAAGTGCCGAAGATGGTTGCATTTCTTTTTTTCCCTTTTACCTCCAATGCAATCTCAATCATTGGTTCAAATTGAAATTTACAAAGAAGTAGATCGTGTTAGGTAAGCGAAGACGTATTAAATCCAAAAAAGAAAGAAAAAAGAACGAATGAAATTTACACTTTTTTCCTGTCCTAAAGAAATTCCTTTATTTTCACTTGAACTCCCCGGTTGACTATGCAAGGCACGCAGGGTTGTCGTTTTTAATCTCATTACAAGTAACTCGATTAGTTTTATATTCCTTAAAAGAACCTAACGAAGACAATACGTTCAGAAAAAAATTATTTTCTTCTCGTTCCATTTCCTCTCCATTTCGTCTTCTAGGAGGGAGGGGGGCATTCTAAAAATGCACGATAAACGCAATACAAAAATTATCTAGTGTAGAAAAGTATAATAAAATTTGAGGGATGATTGGCAAAATTTAAACACTTAAGAAGAAATTTCCCACTTAATGTGGAGTTGTAGTTAACATTTGTATAAAATTATCTTCAAGAAGCAACCAATTTAAATTTTTTATTAGCTCCGGTAACAATGAGAGCTGATTTTAATTTGCAAGCACTTTGTAGATGATCTTTACAATAACACCGAAAATTAGTCTTAATATGAAAAAAAAAAACATATCAAGGCTGTAAGAAGCTTATTTTTTGTAACCAATTAATGGTTGTAACTTATTATAAAACAAAAATGATTTTTAGTAAAATACAGCTTTACTTTTTAAACATAATTCCTATGGATATGGATTATGCCCTTCATTATCTGAAATTTTCATGATGTCTTACAGAAGGAATCTCCTCCTAAGACCAACAGGCCTAAAATAAAATTTAGATAAAAGACCTTTTCACCTTTATCTTCGTTAAAAAGATATCTTAAAAAATAGCTATTAACCTATAAAATCGAACCCACTTATAACGAATTTTTAAATGTCAGCAATTCTGTTCATTATAAACAAAATGAATAGAGCGAATTTATTTTTACTTAAAATAGATTTCCTTGTACCCGACAAAGAAAAAATACAATCAATTGTGTGTTTTATATGAAAATGCTTAGAAATTCAACATTCATACATTTTCTGTTTCTAGTAAAGATTGAAACATTTTTTAAGACAGCAGCATCAAAATTGTTCTAAATCCTCCAAATTTTCGTTATACACAAACAAAAGTTGTGTATTCGTCCATAAAATGATTCTTTATATACGTATTTTCGTTATAAACTGAGAAAATTTGTATAGTTTGTAATTTGTAAATCCGTATATCGGATTTCGTTGTAAACTGAGAAAATTTGTATAGTTTCAGTGAGCATGATGTTGGGGATTTCAGTTCGTTTATGTGGGCTCGACTGTATCTATTATTAACTGTAGCAATATTTTTACACAAATTTTAAACTTAATTCTCCATAATATCAAATTCTAAAAATTTGATTCCCAACAATATAAAAAATGAAACATAAAAAATAATAAATTGAAATAAAAAAACTCCCTGCCACATCTCTATAACCACCAATTAATTAACTCTATTACTTTACATTCAATAAAAATTTTGACTAAAAATCCATAAAGGGCATAACAATTTTTATTACAGAGACAAGGTCTTAAAATGTCGACAAACTCATAGTCCTTATTCCACAATTACATTGAAACGCCGGAAACACTTGAAAATTTTGAAGTTCGAAAACAGTTCTTGAAGAAAGTTTCTGGATATCTTACATAAAATGTCCATATAATATAAACTACATGGAAACATTAACGTTTTCGAGTGTCAACACTCATCTTCAATTTTTTTTTTTTTTTTTTTTTTTTTAGAATTTGATATTGTGGAGAATTATGTTAATATATGTGGCAATATTAACGAATCCATTAGTAACCCCAGTCCATGGTCAACCAGTATGATATTTCTTATTGGCGTATGATAAAAAATACAAGAGATATGAAATATTGGATACATTTTTCCATTTAGACTGAAGGCAGTACTTCAAAACTCAGTATTACATTTCTTGTGGGGGTTTTTTTGTGGTTAGAAGTTTTTTTTCCTTTCCTTTACAGAAATTTTCATGTTTCATTTTACCCTCATTCTAATGGTTAGCTTCATAATACTATTTCCCATCTTTTATATATATTTATATCTACTTTTTAAGATGCATAATTTTCTCTCCAACAAAAGTCAAATTTTCTGAGTATAGTCTCTTCTTTGACTACTCTTCAACTAAATCGGTATATTTTCAGAATATATTCACCTTTCTTCCAGCTCCATTTTCAATAATGAACTGACATTCTTATGAAATTAGGAGCACTTGATTACAACAATCTCAGCTTATTATTGCTATAGGAAAACTTACATGAGAAATCCACTCTTGATACGACCATAATCTTGAATGTTTGGAATGCAAAATTTTTCCCTTTTGTGTTTAGCATTATCCGTTTTCAAATTCCCTATGCCCCAAACAAGACTCGGTGCTCAAGGCTTTTCTTGCATTCCCCTAGTGCATTGGGCTCGAATTCCGCTATGAGCGTGAATGTTTCTTGAATTTCTGTATTTCTAGAACCTTATACTGGTCTTGAATTTTTCATCCTGCTGTACAGAGCGGAATAAATAAGTAAATTTAAAAAAAATTAGTTATAATTTTTAAAAAATTCAATATCCGGGTCTCAAATTTGGGAATTCTTTCTGTACTTAAGATGGATAAATGCACAAAATATATTCTTTCTTTTACATAGACTTGTGCTCATTACATGTCCTCATTATCAACTATTTGAAAATAAAGAAGTAAACTTAGTCCAAGACATTCATTGAGCCCATATCAAATTTCTCAGTACAACTAGGCTTTTTCTGATGAAGCGTGTTAAGCGACTTTTATATATCTCCCTCTAAAAAATCCAATTCAACTATGCTATCATACAAAGAACAGAAATCCATTAATTAATGACGCATTTTGAAATAACACGCCTTTTACTTAACGTAAATTCGTGTTCAATTAGACGGGATTCAGGAAAATTAATTAGGACGATTTCTCAAATTGTTTGCGAGAAAGAAAAAAAAAGGAAATTAAAAAGCTTTCTGACTATTTGACTTGCTGCCAGAATTACGTGGGGGGGCTACACCTCGAACAGCCTTCAATTAAAGCATTGCCAAAAGTCGTAAGTTGTCCGGTGTTTGTGGGTTGGTCGTAAGTGAGACGGAGGGGACAGTTTGAAAAGGATGAGCCGCTGTTGTATGTGTTACATGTTGCCGAAAGGTCCAATGGAAAATCTCCGCCTCCTCCTCGTGCAGGACAAGGGGCTCAACCTCGGGCGAGGGTCCTTAGAGAAAAGATCGAGATGAAGTGAAGCAGAAGATGTGATGCTAGTTTCTCTTTCAGCTCGGATAAGGAGTTGGTAGCGAAAGGAGTGATGAGAACGATCGGAGCAAGAATGAATGCAAACGGTCCCAGACACTGAAAAACTGGTCGCGACTTGCGCCTGCTGCTAATAGACAGAGAGAATGAGAGAATGAAAACGAGAAGCGAGAGGAGATGAAGGGGTGGAAGGACAGACGGAGAGAGAGAGAGAGAGAGTGAGAGAGAGAGAGCGACCGACAGACGGAGTGAGCGACTTAAAGGTGTTTACTGTAAACAAGATAAACAGGGCCTTGTAAACAACTTTCTGACAGCCAGGCGGGCGGTGTCAACCATTGAAAACGAGTCGGCCAAATGGACGAGTCCGGCCTACGGTTGGGCCTACGAGAGCTCTGCCTTCCCTCCCCACGCGTGCCTAAAGGGTTAATTCGCCAGGACGGACAGTCAGCCAGACGTCTTTGGAGCGGCCAAGGAACTGGTCCCGGGGGTCAAAGGTAAAAGGCGCCAGAAGGCACGAGCAACAACATCTGGGTTGTTTACGACGCGTGCTCTATAATCAGGTAGCAAACAACAACAACAACAACAGCAGTAGTAGTGGTAGAGCAGAAGCCGGTCCTCTCAGTCTCGAACGATTAAGGAAGAAAAGACATAATCAACTCCTCTGTCGCCATGAACAAGATGAATATGAAACGAAAAGACTGACGAACGACGACGCCTGCCAAGTCAATATTGGCCACTCCATTGCCACCGAGACTAATGCTTCTACACCTATTAAGCAAACGTAGAATATCATTTACTCAGGTTCATAAGTGGATTATTCAGTTCTGCGAACAGGATTAAGGTTTGTATTAGGCTTGCTTATTTACGCTTCATAAAGTATAATACCGCATTTTTTATACATTAATATTAATCAATATTTTTATAAATATTATACGAATGTACAACCTAATATGATCATCATATTTACATAGCATCAATCAAGTCAAAATTAGGAATCCCTGTCGGATATAAATCTGCATTCCAATTATAAAAAAAATATAATAATGTTCTATAAAGCTTAATAATGTATAATACAAATCAGGGTGTTTGTTTTATAAATCAGGGCGTTTGGTTTTCTGACGCTGAAAAACAGGCTCCACTATATTAAACGACCACATTATATTAACATCATCAGCAGAATCATATAGGATACCTTGCGTAAAGACATGAAAGTTGATTCTATAACTGATTTCTTCTCTCAGTAAAGATTAAGAATATAAGTTTAAATAGATACATTGTTGAGAGGTATTATTACATCAATTGATTGTTTACATCTTTAGTTTGAAATTTTAAATTGTTATAATCAAAGGCTTTTTATACAAAGTTATTTTTAATTGATTAAAGGTATATTTACAATTTTTTTATTAATTAAAGAAAGCTACTATATTACCAAAGCAAAAAATTGTCTAGCCCATCAATCATATAAATTAGATAAAAAATGGGAAATATTGTAATAAAAAAATTGTAAATATACCTTTAATCAATTAAAAATAACTTTGTACAAAAAGCCTTTGATTATAACAATTTAAAATTTCAAACTAAAGATGTAAACAATCAATTGATGTAATAATACCTCTCAACAATGTATCTATTTAAACTTATATTCTTAAAGTTGATTCTATTTGCTCAAAATTTATTACCAAAAATATTTTTATAAAATTTTCCCGAATTTGAGAGATCAATCCTCATCCTTGCTCCCACATCTTGTATGCCAACACATAATTCATTGAGGCAATTCCATAACCCGTGACACTTGTGAAAAATTAAGAAATAAATATTCAACATTAATAAGGACAAAATCAACCTAAATTCAATTCGAGCACTTCTATATTTTATACTATTATGTTATTTAAACAAAGTGCCTTTACATATTGGATCAAATCAGAGGGTTTTTGAAACCCCATAGTTCGAATCCTTAACCAGGACTTAAGAATCAGTAAGGCTACTTTCTTAATGTTATGAACAGTACCTAGCAAAGTGGTTCTCTGAGTCTGTTCCGTTATTATCCTGTCTATTCCAATTCTTTCCAGATACTTCCGTAAATTTCTGATATTGCACCACTGGCTTCGACTTATCATTATAATAATTAATATTCCATTTCTATTTGTTAATTTCTCACTATGATAAGTCGTTACCTGAACGTGTTAAACAAATTTACTGTCTTTCTTGTTTTAGTAATGCATTACATTTATAATAGCGATTTAAATCAAATAAAATCCTACAGTATATCTTGCTACATCCATCCTCTTAATATATCTTTAGTTTGTTTACTTTGTATTTAGGTTAGTTAAGAATTTTATGAAGTTTCGAAGCCTTGAAAAGAAAATGGAAAATATTATGATGAATAGTGTATTAAACGTTTCTGTGCAAATAGCAGCTTCCCTTTTCTTCTCAACTAGATTTAGCGTTCATAGTCGCTGGTAACTCTTAGATTAATTTCAAACTCTTGTCAATCAAGATATTGAAGTGCTGTAGTATAGACACTTAGAGCTTCATTTGGCGAGAGATTTCTTTTTCTCTTGAATTTTCAATTGAATTACCTCTTCTATATTAATCTATCTGAGAAATAGATCTGCAAATTAAGAACAGAAACCAGAAAATTATCGTACTGCAAATTGAATTCTCATAGGAAAATGTGATACATTTAATAACCATAGCTTTTCAACTTGTTCAACAACTCCAGGTTAGGTGAGATTAGGTCACGTGGAAAAGTTTTTCAATACATCAAAAGAAAATTATTGTATTCAGTCTGTTTATCCAAGACAACAAAATTCAGTGATCAGGCTTATTTTCTTTCAGAAAGCATAGGTTAAAGTTAAAAAGAACCTGTACATCCCGTAGATGATCATTAGGAAGAGTGATGAATTTACTCATCCTCATTTGTATCCATCACTACTATTAAAACAATAAAGATAGGTATTAAACATTTGTTAAGGTGGTTAATTTTTATATGGATTCTGAAAATTTTATGGCCAGGCTCACTCTGCCATGGAATGGCTTATTGATACATATCTTATTATAAAGTCAACTTAGATCTTTGTGGTTCTAAGATTCGAAATTGTTGACTATGTATCCATATAAAATTGCTCGGTTTGTATGATAGATGCAATTTCTTCTCCCAATCTAAGCTATTTCGAAAGAATAGACAATTCATTCCTTTAGCATAGACCATAGCTCATCAAAAATATGAAATTAGAGAAAGCTTAACCGGATAAACACTCCACTAGTCTACAAACTATTTTATTCCGTCATATACATATACATTTCAGTTACAATACAGCCGTTTTATAAGTAAACGTTTAATCGAGTTTCCATCTGTTTTAACGATACTATTATATTATTACACCTAATTTCGTTTAATTTATTCATTTTCTGAATAACTCAAATGTTAATAGTTTGATATTCGAAGGAAGAATTTCCATAGATTTCAAGTTTATCGAATTTCGCAAGGAAGGATTTCGCAGTGAAAGGGTTCTGAAGAAGAATCATTCGCTCTGCATAAACTATTTCGTATATAAATAGCAAAAGAATATTGCTTTAGACCAAAATATCAAAAACTGAGTAATCAAGAAGCAGCAGCTAAAACTAGCTTACTAATTATGTTCTCTGAAGATCTTCCTCATCTATCTATAAACCATGTATCTATGTTATCATTTAAATTTGAAGTATTCATTTTCTGAACAGTAAATGAACCTTATTAAATATTATAATAAGCTAATTTAGTATTATTTTAAGTTAACGTCTCTATTAAGGTTGTCTAATTTAGGTTATTGTTTATAAACACCACCTCTATTCTCGTTTGCAAGTCTGCTTTACTTAAGAAAGAAAAATCAGTATATATTAGAGAAAAAAAAATCCAATAGCAGAAAGCGAGGCTAATGATAACTTTGAGCACCGTTTGTTCCTATTAATTTGAGAGATTAGAAAACATTCTAATTTCCTGTTGTTGAAAAGAAAATCTTTGCGCCGCCGCCTTCCGACTCGATTTCTATATGTTGGAAAATTTTAGCATGTTTACTGCTGCTAAAGAGAATTTTTAATAATGTCTAACAAAGAGAGAGCGCAAAAAAATAGTTTTGAACTCGGGTTACCAAGAAAACACGACATCGGATCTGATCTTTAAATATAAAAAAATTCTTTCTAAGGAACGGCAAGTTCTCAGTTTAATTACTCGAGTTCGAGATTTTTGTTTGTTTAGGGCTCAGTGTAAACACGCAAAGAATCTGATTCGTTCTCTCGATATTTAAAAAAAAACATCAAATAATAATAATAATAATAATAATAATAATAATAATAATAATAGTAATAATCAGAGGAGGAGGAGGCTGTAATCTACAGGGAAGGTACATATCGGGTTTCATCTTGCTCTAAAGGAATCATCATCGAAGCGTTCTTTATAGAGAACGGATATAAAAAAATATTTTAAAAAAATTACAACGAATATTCATATTTCTTAAGAAATTTCATTTTATAAAAATACATTTCCCCTTGAGTTTTTGGCATTGTTTACTTTGGAGCAACGAACGAAATCTCGGACTGATGAAGATGGATAACCTTCAGTCGGCGGAGAATCTCATTCTCCGGAGAGAGAGAGAAAGTGGAAAAAAAAAGGAGTTTCCAATGCGAAAATCTATTTCCATTTGATTCTCGGATGAAAAAGAAATAAAGACAGAGGAGGAAATTATCGTAGGAAAATTTGCCTTAAAAGAAAGGGAAGAGCGAAAAAAATGGCTGAGAAAGAGGGGCCTCGCCGTAATGTGCTTTCTCTATTCAATTTTTTGTTTTTTTTATCAATTAAGATAAACGATTTTAGTGAGAAAGATTTCTAGATCCCTTGCTCTTTTAGGTTATATGTTTTTATCATAGAATGAAATTATAAGTGAAATTTTTAGTTGCGCTTAAAACGCAAGTGTTATGCAAAGCTTAAATCTTTAAGGCCATATCAAGAATCTTCCTTTAGTAATAGTATCTGACCAAGTGTTGCTAAACACATCAATACTGATGTTATCAATAAGGAATAACTCACTGAGAAAAGTAGTCACAGAACATCGTCTGTAGACGCATATGAAAAAGAACGCCAATTCTAAATCGTGTTTTAATTGGTGAAAATAATTTTCGTTAATTTTTGAAAAGCAAATCGACAGAACACTAATAAAGCCAATTTTGAACAGAGCATATAAAATTTAATCTGACAGGAAAGCCAAAGGAACTCGATAAGGAACTGCCTATCATACAGAAATTAACTCTTTTCTATGAAACCGGTCACTTTTAAAATTCATTAGTAAAAATGAATAAGTTTCCACAATGAAATAATGTGATACAGACTTTAAAAGCTGATGCGTTTCGATATTGCATCATCGACAGAGCTATTAGAAGACTAAAAAGCGATAACTTATAAATAGTTGAAATAGGTTAAAATGGCCAATAAGGAATTAGGTTTCAATCTTATCTTGAATGGAGCAATTCATTTTTACTATAATCTTGTGAAACTGCAATGCTAGACCATGTCTCAATATTCTTATTAAAGTCATTTTTACTATAAAATATTAATGAAGACTTATTACCAATACCTTAAGTAGAAATGCCATTAAAAAAAAGCTGAAGATTCTACTCTTCTTCGGTCTCTCTCTAAGACCAAACATATTTTGAGGATGCAATCATCTGAATTCACGAGACCAATTGATCAAAATAACATTTAATAATTCTCACGATATTTAATACTCTAGAAAGCTAAAACTTATCCTGTATACTCTATTCCGATAAGCTCATCTTATAAGCGTATAAGCATTAGTGAAGCATTAGTACCTTTACGTTAAACCGATATCTTTTCTATATGATTCTGCACTAGCATCTCTTTCTGTACGAGGTAAAGGGAAGTAGAGTAAATCTCATGTTGGCGAGTAAACTGCGAGTAAGTAGTAGTTGTATGTAATATCATCTTAGGCAGAGGTTTAAAGTAGATGGTATTACTAACTTTGTATGTACACTATTATTATTAACAACTGATTAACATATTTGTCCCATTATAACTCACTTATCTGTTTTCATATCGGCAAGTATCGTTTTATGCAGATTTTGGGTATTTGCTGATATTATAACGGCCAACTCTTGAAATTTTACGCTTGAAGTCAAGGGCGTCTATCGTGTGCTTCCCTTGACTTCAAAATCCCAAAAAACAATGGGAGAAAAGGCTAAATCAGAACGAAATTTGTGAGTTTCTGGACAAAAATTTTGATACAGGATTCTAGCTTTACAACCACAAACAAGAACGGATATAGAGTTTAGTGACCCGAAACCTTTGGATTCAGTTTAATGCAACCAATCAGCACCGAGACTCGAGTTCATTTGCCTCACTTTCTATTGTGAAGCTAAGTGCTATATGCAAGTTCTACGATTGCACTTTAGGGAAACTAAGTGAGGTAACGGTTGGTTTTAGTTACGCAAACTGTTTAAAGTAAAATTTTAGATCTACTTAATAAATAAGCTTCATAGTTGTTAAAGAAGATAAGGGGAACTTTGTGTTCAATTTCCCAGTTGATTCCATTACGTGCGATTTCGTAAAGCTGTTATTACACCAAAAACTAGATTAGATAACGACCGACCCTCTCCTTTGATAGATTCGCGGACATAAATCGTCCCATGTCAGATTCCGTCTACACATTCGGGCTAACACCCGTCACCGGGACCATCGATGACGAGTTCTTCTAATATTTCAATGTTATTAGCACCGAGTTGAAAAGGAACCCGTAAACAAAGAGTCCCCCTCTCTTTCTCTCACTCTTTTTTCTACTAAACCCCTCCTACGAAAAAGAAGGGTTGAACAGAAAACGAACTTTTGGACGGAGAGTAGGCCCTCATTAGAATAAAGTTCTCGTTTCAATCTAGGGACCCGTGGGGTGATCACCAGACTCACCGACTTTCCTGCGAGACAGTCTGAGCGAAGACATTGTGCTCGACAAGGGTGGAAAGGGGAAAAGGAGAGAGAAAAACCCAACCTACCCCTTCTTTTTTACCCCTTCGTTTTTACCCCCTTCTGTCTGGTACGTTAGGCTCCCGGCTATCCCAACACTGTGGTTCCGTCAACCCTTTTTTTTTCAGGCTTCTGTCTCGAACCCTTCCCTGTCTCCAGTTTTTCACTTCTGCTTGAAGCAGGGCTTCCTCTCTTTTTTTCTCAGATGGGACGGGTTGTGAATTGGAGAGCAATGGGGAAGGGAAAAGGTGGAAATAAAAAAAAGAGGTTTCACTTCAAGAGTAGGTGGATGCCAAGTTACGATGATGACCGTTTCTCGAGATCGGGTGACGACTCCAGTTGAAAAGGGACACGGGGGCCTCCCAATGAATAGAGAACAGAGAGAAAGAGAGAAAAAAAACCCTTCAGTGTCCGTCGATCCTATTACAAACGAGGCGGGGCTGGAATTTTCGCAAATAGATTTTATCAACTGTCGGAGGGAGTAGAAATAATATCTCTCTCATAATGGAGAACACTGTGAAGATGTCTTGCTTGATTTAGGCCTTGGCACATATCGGAGCGGTGGGCGTCGCCGCGCCTTCTCTAAGGCAGAGCCATGAAATATTGTAACTATATTCATGCATCAGATATAATAAAAAAAAGAGAGAGGGGGAAATAAAGAAAGGAAAGACACTCAAATGAGAAGGAGATATCGTCAAAAGAACTGGCAGCGATTTTCTTTAGCTTTCATAATACAGCCAGATTTAAAAAGTTAGCGAGAATCATAAACTAGGATGATACAATCTCCCCCATCCGCTTCAAAAAGATCATTCTTTGCCATCTGTAGCTTGAAATTAATAGCATAAAAAACACATCAACTGTTTTCTTATTCATAAAGAAAAATAAATTTCAGTGTTTCTCCAAATTTCAGTGTCAATTTGTCCGGACCATATTTCCATAAATACATCGAGAAAATAATAGATTCAACGTTTCAATCATCAGTAAAAAATAAATTCCAAAGTTTTATCGTAGGGTTTCACCGTTATTTCTTCCCGAACTTTCAGAAGATCGATCTCTACAAGATTAGGTGACTTTTTGGTTTTCTTTATCGAAAAATTAGTAATCAAGCATGCTATTTACTGATTTGTATTTAACCTTACGTTAATCCTTTTGTAGTCTATAAGGCCTTAAACACTGCAGAAGAAAATCAAAAAAAATTAATAAAATTCAAAAATACATTCAGTACAATGCATTTACATTAATTCGAGAATGATCCGTTAATAAATTAAAATCATTAAAAAAAATTTGTTAAATAACATTTAAAAACGGACCATAGGATTTTGGATATTAACATCACTACAATAAACTAAAAAAGAACACAAATTATAATAAGGAATACAAAAAGTAAAATGAGAGATAAAATTACAAAACTAAAAGAAGAAAATAAAAAGCGTTTCAGAGAAAGTGGCAGATACTTTAAAATTAGACAAAAAACAATATGATACTCGAAATAAAAATTATTTAGAAAATACATTATATGTAACATATAAATAAATTTTTTTTAATATTTTTCTTAGTAAGACTTCCAGCATAATTAAGACAAGAAAGCACAAAAGCATCATAAAGTTGACAACAGGAATGATAATCACCTAAATTAGAGGCAAATCGGTGATCATACGTAGCCAACTATTTGCTGAATTACAAATATAATTAATATGAGCATTAAAAGTCAGCCGAGAATCAAAAATTACCTAAAAATTCTGAGCCTCTTTAACAAAGTCAATGGTACATCCAGTGATAGAGTATACACGTTTGATAGGTTTACAAATTCGAGAAAAACTTATAAAACTACATTTATTATAAATGAGATCAAGGTTACGAGCACTATACCAATTATTTGCAATTTATTTAATTTTATTTATTATTTTTTTTTTATTTAAATTGAAGTTTTGAAACGTCTACTTAATTAAATCCAATACATTTCAACTTACTAATTACTTAGTAAACAAAACGAATTCAAGTCAAAACCAAGTATTTGAAGGTTTTCCTGCAAAAATAAAGTACCCTGGATAGCTGTTTTTTTGTCAATTCATCATTGAGATGATGCGATTTATTCCATAAAACAGAATTCAAAATTAGCAGAAAACAAAATGAATTCATTTCAAAAAATTATTTTTTCCTCATAGCAAAACGCCAATAAAACTAAAATAAAATCTCACTTCTAAACGACTTTTTAAGAATTTCTGGCTACTTGAGAAGAAAAATATTTCATTATCAATATTTTTTCGCTAGTTCTTAATTCACTTTGTAGAGTATATAATTTATTTGAAAAATATGCTTTCTTGGATTACAATATTATAGATATGGATTTTTATTATAAAATCCAATTGACTAAATACTCTTATAGTGGCGGCTCGTGCATAAGCACTGCTGAACTGCAGCATCACCAGTTTCACTTTCGATATCGATAACATTATTTTTTTTTTCTTTAATACATGTCTATTATATAATCCTTAAGTTTAATGTCAGTACCTATTCCATAGTTCGTGAAAAAAATTACAATTTTCTGACACAGCACCCCCAGAAATTTTAGGTTAGGTTAGGCCGCCACTATATGCTTAAATAGTATGCATATTAAAAATTAAATTAAAACGGAAAAAAATTAAATCAAACGCTATACAGGGTGGTCCTGAAATAATGGTCTCGTCTAAAGATAAAAAAAAATTCTTATTAAATTTAGTCCGAAGGTAATGAAAATGTACCGATCAAATCAAATGTACCGATCAAAGCTGGAGTCTACACATATCTTCAGTAAACCAAATAAATAAAGGGACAATCGGAATTAAGTAAAGTTACTGTTTTTCAGTGGCAAAAAACGCAGCAGTTAAAATGCTTGCAAAAATTTCGCAATAAAATTTAAAAATTTAAGAAAATATATTAAATACACATGGATCAGTAGATTGATCTTATTTTTGTCCATTTGCCATTGCTTTTTTTCAACAAAGAGTTGATCAACTTTTAATTCTGTATCATATTACACAGTATTTTCCGCCCTGGACAGATTCGACTCATTTTAGAACTCGCATGAGAAGTAGTCTCAGTCTGCCTCTAAGTGAAAACAAAACAGAAAATTTCAAAGTCCTTTGAGAGATATCATGTTCACGGACATAGGAACCAAGTTGACTATTCGCATAAGGTAGCCTTCGCTGCTTAATAAATAGAAACTGATACACGATTTCTCCGCTTGATTACATTTTAGTGACAAATCGAGTCTCCAATTTCAGTGAAACGTTATACCTCTCAAATCGCTAATTTTGAAAATTTATTAAATAAAAATTTGGTACGGAACATAGAAAAATTTGGTAAGAAACAGAATCCATGCTATCACGGAAGAATACAAGAAGAAATTTTACATCTTCCTAACATTTTTACGCTATAAAGCTAATTAACCTAATAACTTTAATATTCTAAATGAAATTAACATAATTTTTTATTTAAGTTATTATTTTTTTACGCTTTTTGTATTTGAGCAAATCGAGATTTGACGCTCGGATTCTGTTAGTTGTAAACCAGTGTCATGTAAGTTTTCATGATGAAGGAATTCGTAAAAACTAAACGTTTTATATTATTTAAATTTTTCGAAAAAAAAATATCTTTTTACATTCAAAAATATATAACTCAAATTATTACATCATAATCAATTTCTTTGAAACATATTTTTTTAAATTTAAGCTAACAATCTGAACATTTCTCTTTCTGACATGGGTTCCTTGATGCACAGCCATAGCCTGCAAAGACACTTAAAAAACGATAAGATTTATAATAAAAAAAATAAACGAGCAGTTTAATTGAATCGTGAAATAGCCAAAATTATTAAATCACAGTTAAGAAATTTTTTATATTCATTTTTGCTTAACTAGTCATTAAAAACGACTGAAGCGCGCTTTAGGCCTTGTCTGAGGAAGATCTTTCGCCATGGCAGAAAAGCGTTTAAACTTTCACGTCAAACGTTTTTCATATTTCTAAATCTGATGAGAACTTCATTTCTGACAATTATCTACTGGAGATATAAAACATTCTTTCATAAAATTACTCATTAAAAGAGCGACATGAAAATGTCAGGCAGTGAAGCTATTTCAGCCTCTCCATTCGCCGAGCGATAACGAACTGAAAACCTTGATACAAAATATATAAAGGCTTCTTACAAATTTACAAATGAAATAAGATTGTTCAAAAAAACTAATAACCATTATCTATTAATAAAAATGCATAAAAAGACACGAAACTGTGACTATAAAATTGAAAAGCCCCAAAAATATTTTTCTGATGTCAACGCCTATTTGTAACATAATTCGAGATAACGTATAGTCATTTTGAATATTCCTATTTAAAGTCATTAATTATATATATATTAACGCAGATTAGCTATATATGTAGAGTGAGATAATAAATTTAATACGAATACGAGCTATATAGTCATTTAAAACGAGCAACTTCGGTTATCTAAAGTTTATATCTTCAATAATGCTTTAATCAAACAAATAGCCTAATTTCAGTTTAAATAACATGCATATCGCAATTTTAAACGCATTCATCACCCTTTTTGAACAACAAAAGTATTTCAATCCTTTCAAGGAACTTTCTTGCTTGCAAATACGTTTTAAGTCAAAGAGAACTGCTTTAACATCTCATTTGATCGAAATTACCTCATTAAAAGTTTATGTTTTTAAGTAATTTAAATTATATCTTTAATAATTAAATGTTAAATCTTTACTTAATACTCATACAGCATTAAATGATAAAGAATCATGTCAGCTTGCATTCCCATGGAAACTCGTCTTTCAGTAAACATCGACGCTTAATGTACTAGTCAATAAAAATTTTTAAAAACTTGATATCTATTTCCTTTTAATAATATTTACAGTTTAAAAACTTACGATTAGAATGCGCGATACAATCTCTCTGTTTTGGTAAGTAAAATGTTTTCATTACAAACAAGATTTAATCATATATGAAATAGCCCAGAAGACTAATCTACCATTAAAAATTCTAAGCAATAATTTTTTTATTTATCTTTGAAACGAAGAATGTAGTCCATAATTCTATGAGAAATTTGACTTTTTCCAGCCACTCATGCATCTCTTCTAATTTCAAAAGTCTTTCCCCTCGTAAGTTTTTGGCTACCCATTGTAAAGAGATGCCAACATACAGAACAGAATACTGATTTTATGAGGTGGCTGGAAAAATCTGATTTTATGAGATTTTTATCACTGCTTTTAAATATAGTCGTATTTATTACTTTCAACTTAACACTAACAAGGGAACCCCACATAGCCTAACCGCTGTAACAATGGAGTCCTTGTATGGCTAATTGTGCTGAAATTTTTTCGTTTTCGCGGTTTATTTTGAAAGAAACACAATTTCGCACTCTCTTGTTTTGCAAGCATCTATAGTAGCTTCGGATGAGTAACATATTTCAATTTGGTGGAAATCTGTGACATACATGTTCGACGGATTCCCTTGTAAGTCTCTACAAGAAAGAAATCATACACTACACAATCTAACCTAACTGTTGCAGTGAAAATTCATGTTTTTAATCAGACAATCAAAAGAAATGAACTTGTTTTCAATCTAAGGAAACAACAGATAATTAAGATGGAAGCTTATTGAATATAAGATATTTTCTATTTGCTCATTTACAACAGAAATCTTAAAACTTAAGTTGGTTGGTTTATTAGAATTTTTGGCGTCGACTATTAAGGTCATTTTGCGCCTTTTACACAACTTACATCTCTACGCAGCCCGGGACAAACACAAGCATCCATGTCCACGGCGGGATTCGAACCCACGACCAGGCGGACTCGAGAACTAGAAAGCCTACGCCCTAGCCCTCTCGGCCACCTGGCTGGCCTTAAAACTTAAGAAGCTGCAATTTTACTACAAAGAAATATTTGAAAGAACTTAACATTACGGTATATCTCTGGAAATGCGAATGCTTTTGTAAACAAACTCATAAGCATAGGAATTTGAAAAGTTGAACCTATAGAACATATTATAATTATAGAGTGATTATCTTGAATATTTTATAAAGCCTATAATAATTCTATTGAGTGTTTTCATAATCTTAATCAGTATTTCTAATATACAAAAGTAAATTCTTCAAATGCTATAAAATGAATACGACGCCGTTCAGATTCATTTGATTCGATACAGTTCAATAGAGTTTCAATTTCGCTGACAAGGAATGATATTCTTTATTAAAAATCTAAAATAGTTATGTCCAAACATTATGTGATGAAAATATAAAATGCTTATCTAGTTAACAACGTTTGAAGTTAAAAATAAAGCGCGCAACTTTCGAAATAAGGAGATACAACCGAGTTTATAATTTGGATAGAAGGTAAACCAGATAACAAACGATGTTGAATAACAATTATGTTTTGAAAAACTTCAAACAATTTTCTGCAGAATAATCGAATAAGAATCAAATAAATAAACCAGTGCTAAGTGATATTGCTTAGGCTACCTTACTACGACATCACTGCACGCTAAAATCACAAAATTGTCTAAAATCAACCTATTCGTTGTAGAATGCGCTTCAACTTTCCCTGGTGGCCCCGAAATCACATTTATACTAAGTTGTAGGCACAGATTGGAAAGGGAAAGTTAATTTGCTCAATGAAAGGCCACACAATGCTTGGCCGATTCCAGTCGGGCATTGTTTTTTTGCCGGCTGACGGCACGCGTCCGCCATGGAGCCTAAAGCCCGAAAACCAGTCCCTCTTTTTCTCTCTCCTTGACTTCTTTATCTCTCTGTCCTTTTCATCCTAATTATATGCAAAAACCCGGCCTCAAAAGAGGATTGGTTTTCTTTCTTCGTTCAGCCTAGGTGGTCAGCGGCAGGGATGCGCCTTTTGCAATTTTAGCTTACGAAGTTGCGATGAAACTATCACACTCTCTTTTTCTTAAATTTCATCAAACCAACCAACCAACGAATACATCTCACAAATAGTTAAATATGTTTTATTAACATCTAAATATAAAAAGACAACTGGTTACTTTATTGAATTCATTAGAAATGATGCTCAAATAGTAAACGAGGATTCATATGCACACTCAAGACACTCGAAGCATCACAGCATCACTCAATAATCTAACTTAAAAGTCCAACAAAAATACAAATAAATTTTTTTTTAAATGCATGTAATGTCTTTATGACCTATGTAATTCTATTAGAGAACCAAATTTATTCTAGAAATTGCATTAATCAAAAAATACGAATGAAATTTACACAGTTCGCCATAGTCGCCATGCAAACTTAACATCTTTCAAGTTTACTATAACCTAACAAAAATCGAAAAATCTAAGAAATTTAATTTAAAAACAAATTGAAACACAAATCTACCTTAATATTATCTTCAGCTAATCAATTATAGGCTTCGGTTGTAAAATGTCTTCAAAAGAGAATGGAAAATGCTGATACTTCGATTCGACAGCGACTCGATGGTTGTTTTCCCCGCAAAATTCATAGAGTTTTAACAGATGTATGGAACATCTAAAATATAAATACATGTACTCAGAGATTATGATCAGCACTATAAATATCATAATTAGAGTAATTAAAAAATCAATATCTTCTTTTTTTTTTCTAGAGTAAAATCTACTAGGAAAGCTCTCCTTTCCCATAAAATGAATGATTTGTAAATAATTTTAAAATCTTTAAATCGGAATATATAAAAGCTCTTAAAATAAAGTCTTCAAATGACTTAAAAACATCTACTACAAATAATTTTCTTAATTTTCCTTATACTTCATAATCAAAAATAGGTGTTCAATTTTTCGGATTTTGCTTTTCAAAATTGTCAATGCTTTTCTTAGTTTAGTTAATAAATAAGAAATGCCAGAGAACAAAATTTTATTATTTAACTTTTTCTTAAGTCTAAATTCATATGTTTGTTAATTTCATAAAGATATAAACACTTCACAATGCCAATAAATTTGTATCCATCACCTCTAATCCCTGCAGAAATATTACTAATCAACATGAACCTAAATTATATCAAATAACATACATAGTACGAATATTATAAGATTTTATATCCAGCCTTATAAGATAAATTATTTAGGAAATCGTAATTGAAATAAGAGTTGTCCTTATAATTGGTAATTATTATCAAAAGATAATATTAAAATTCCCTAACATAACATGACAGCTTGTGAAATATTCCTTCTGATATCATCTCCTTTCTCTTCATATTCAAAAATATAATACAATCAACGGGAGACGCTACATTATGGAGAATGTGCATTATGAATACATTTTTCCTACCCTTTAAAGTTTTTTGAGAAATTCATAGCGGACTGAAGAAGCGGCATTTTAAGCCTATCTCCCTTTATCGAAACTGGAGATTAGGTGAATAATTGAAGAGAAAAAGCCATAAAAAAGGGACAATTTCGACACAGGATTGTATCGAAATGCTCCTTCTTTTTTTTGAATACAATTTCATTTTTCTTTTACATCTATAATTCAGCAGTAAGAATGGGTAGAAAATTTTCTCGAATTCGTTGCGCTGCCCATTCAAACTCACCGACAAGGAAATGCGTTATGCATATGAAATCCTAAATTGGACTAGTTTGAAGGAAACATGTTATTATTTTCAAATATGTGTATTTAATCAATATTAAAGTTCAAATATTAAAGTATATGCAGGTCTAATCAATTTATGCATCTTTTTTGCATGTGAAGAAAACTTATTTTGGTGAAATTCGAAAGCAGAGAATCACGTAACAAAATTGTTTATAGATATAAAACAATAATAAAAATCGTAACCATATAAACGATGAATCTATGCTAATTTTTCGCTTAAAACCTAAATTTTAAATAAACCGTCTGACTACTCATTTTTCATATTCTTTGTTGTATTAGATAAATTTTAATAAAATTCCATCAAAAACAGCAGAAATGAGCTCAATATTAGAAATTCACTAAACAAACTGTGATAGCATGTTTTCTATGAAAAAGTAAACTTACCACTAATTATAAATTTGAACCTTAATTGTCATTACTTGAGATTAATGTATTTTAAATTTTAAATTTTTAATTATATTAACTTGGAATATGCCCATATAAAATAATCCCTACCGCCATGTAACCAGAGATGGTTGATGAAAATTCCTCGCCTTCTTTAAATTACACTGAGCAACAAAATTTTAAAAAGTTCATGCTTCCGAGTTGAAATTAATCAATTTAATGAACTCAATATGCTGAGCACGAAAATGACTAAGAAAAAGCTGAATTGTCTACGATTTCTTAGTAATGCGTACTTGAATCTAGTTATTTGAATACTGGTCCACTCTTTTCCATGGCTTTTATCAAGGTTTTTTTTACTAGGCCGAACTGATTGATGATTTTGATTTGGTTCTGCCAATGTTCTCGGAGGCCAGTCTTTTTTGATGTAGTGTAATCGATTGTCCCATATTAAAGAAAACAGTAGAACTTTTATATCCCTGCTGCAAACCCATCAACAGAGACACTACTTTCGGGTCAGCACAGATCTGCCAGCCATGTTTACTGTAGTTAATCATCTCCAATAGCAATTATACAACGGACAATATGTCAATATCTCTGCAATGAGAGCCAATCAACTTTTATCAAGGTGATATTCGTGTCAGTACGTTAAATTCATTCAGGATTGGGTATTTTCGTCTAAGAAGCAATTTCATTGTTGTCCAGTATTATTAAAATATTAAGAAGCAATGTTTATTAAAACATTAAGCAAGTTTATATCTAAAATCAATCAGTTTCCAACTTAATTCAGTTTTCACCTAAGAATCGCGCATGCTGAACAATTGTTAATACTGAACATCTGTGAGATATATTGTAACGTCGACTACGAGCCAAACCACGTGGCTGAACTGACCAGTGCTCTGAGGCAAGCATGGAGGGAAGTTCCAAAAAAGAAGATAGGATCTACAGGATGAACTAAAACAATAAGGACAAACTTCAGTAGGCGATTCCTGACCAGAAAAGGAGCAATAAATGAACGTATGTCCGGAAATGGACGGTCTGACTGTAATAGAGCAATTAGTACGGAACATGACATTACTGTGATTATAATTGTGTCAACATTATAAAAGATTCTCGAAGTGGTCTCTTTGGGATGCAATGCAAGAATTCAGGGTTGGAAACGTTTTATGGTATACATTTCTTGGTAATTCCATAAGTGAAGACCATTTCGTCTTATTCCTGATATGAATACAGGACTACTATGCCTCCGCTGTACGACAATCATTCACAAGTAACTCCAACAGAAAAGAGTACTGTCTGTATTGTTATAGGGGGGCATGACGTCGTGCATACAATTATTGCCATTTCCATGAAAACATACATTTTCGGACATATGTTGATATGAACTTTTTTTGTTATTTTTCTTGTAAAAAATCGCGCCTGAAGTTTGTCCCTATTGTTTTTATTCATTCTGTATAGCAGGGTTTCTCAACCTTTTTACAGGGCGCCCAACAAATTTCTTTGTACCAGTACCTCGACCTACAAATTGGGCCTTATTTGGATACACGCTTATCTCTGATTTGGATTATTTATAGTATTTATATAATTTTCTCATGATTTCGTGACCCAGAAAAATTTATGGCGACCCGTAAGAAGATTTGTTCAAAATTTACTAATAGCCTAGCTAGCCATAGACAGACTTAAGTTTTTAGCTGATATTCATATTTCAATAACAGTGTCACTCTGTAATTCTCTTAAAGAACATCTTTGGAGGTGTTCAAAATTATTCCTGGAATTAAAAAAAATGCACAAACGACATTATAAGAGATCGGTGTTGAAGTATATGAAGTAAATTCCATGGACAACATCCAACTCCATTTAATACTATAAGAGTATTACCAGAGTATTCAAACTTCTCAAAATAGCCAGTTGATAAAAGTCTACTAACTAGATCCGCTCTAACGACTTTGAAAATATTTCATGAGCCAATCCTAGCATTTCTATCCCTAACAAATAAATTATTGAAGATGCTCATTTGTGAGACGTAAACTTTTTCCAACTCGATTATTGTTTTTTCTTGTCATTTGTTTCTCTCAGGGCTTTTCAGTACGTGCGCAACTTTTCCCCCTTAATTTTAGGATAGCTTCATTTTGTAGCGGGGTCTTTTGTTTATTTGGTTTCCAAGGTAATGCAACATTGATGCGAGGGAGAAAACGAAGGAAAGGAAGATGAAGAGAAGGAGGAGGAGGGGAGAAAGTAGCCGCTTCGGAGGAGACGAAAGGAAAACAGCTGAGGACAGTGTGTTAACATTTCATAAACAGCGTAGTCGTGTGTGTGTTAGTGATTTATATATAAAATGGAGGGGGGTAAAGGGAAAGAGAGAGAGATGCATTCTGCTAGGGCTGTTTCTCTTCAAACGTCGGATAATGAGTGGGTGTACGATGTAAAGGAGGCTCTTATTCGGTCATTCATTTCGACGCTTGTGTTTCCTCTGCTCACCATTTCCTAGTGGAAGAAGTGCATAAAGAAAACGAGAGGGATGCGTAAACCCTTATCGCGGTGTTGGAAGGGAAAAGGGAGAAGAGAAAAACGAGGGGGCTCTCCAACGAAGGCCCCATTGTTTTACGCTGTCATTGGCGCTCTATCAGTGGGAGGACAGAAGACGAACCTGTCCGTTATCGCGGGGACGTTGGAGGATCCGTCATTCAACTCGTTATGACCGATTTCGCCACCACCTCCATTGATGGCGCTGTTTTTTCCTCCTCCTCCCACCCCCATCTCCTCCCTCCCCTTTCTCCCATTCTCCTTTTTCCCTCTATCTGCTGCCAGTGACACTCTACCAGTCACGGGTCACGTCGCCGAGCATTGTCTCCCAAAAGCGAGCCTATTGTCTTTGTGGTTAGTAAAGCTCCGCTGGAAAACCCTGAAAAAAGAAGCAAAGGCGACGCTTTTCCATGGCAACGGGGAGCAGAAGGAGAAAAAAAAGGATGATGGAATTGCTGCAAACTTGGAAGAATTAGCCAAAAGAGAACGAACTAAACCGATACGGCGAACAACTTTTAACAAATGAGCCTCGCTCGCAAAACTAGTTGAAAAGAACTTCCCAGCAGGGATCAACTCAAAAGGCTTCTTTATCAACTCTAAACTAAACACATCGGTTGAAGTTCAGAGATTTTAAAGTAGAAACAGGACAATATAAATGCACAGTTTTATAAAAAAATTATGGACATCTTCAAACCTCATGGCTTCTAAGAATCCTTTCATTATATCAAATGCCAAATGTATGCTTCTAGACTATACATTAAATCTAGCCTGATAATGAATCACAAGCAACCCATAAACTTTTAAAAAAACTTTCAAACTTTAACCTACTTTTGATCAAAGAAAATTAGAATTAGAAGAAAGGGAACGAAATATTCAAGGCCAAGAAGTCCTCCCCCCACCTGCTTCTCAATTGTCAAACAGACTTTAATGTGTATGCAATACTTAACTCTTTATCTGATCTATTATGATTCCTTTTTCTCGGTTTCTTTATTATGGTTTATGTTTTCTTTTGCATTTTGTTATTTCTTGCCCGTTTATTTTACTTTCTGTAAATCCTCTTGTCCTCAGACAAGCGGATAAGTTCTCTTTTCGGTCCGCGTAAACGCGCACCATCCCTTTGTATGCTTTCCTTTAGTATGATTTATAAAATTAGCGTTTACACTCTTTTTATTCTATTGGCCATTATAATTCGAAAATCTGTGCTTATTCTATTTATCCTATTGGCAATTATTTCCTCTTTAATTCTTTTGTATCCTATTGGTTCATGTATTTGCATAATTTGTAGCACTGTTCTGTAAATAAAGGCTTGCATGCCTCTTGCTGTATATATCCTTGACAAAGCCGGGAATAAATGGCGAAACTAGATGGAACTCCTGATGTCCCTCTATTATACTGTAAGGCCACCACCTGTTTAATCAATAGGAACAGTATTACGATCCACCCTTCTACCAAATATTATTTTTTTAAAATACATAAATTGAAGAAACGCCATAATTTTTCCCAAGCTTACTATTTTTTTTCTTCAAAACATTCTTGCCCATTTACTTCAAACCCAGTTTGTTTGCTTTTTTATATCTTTTCATAAATTCATTCCAAACTTTTTTTAAAGATACATTTTTGATAGTACAAGAAAAATATATATAGGATTGGTCAAAATTATATAAACATTTATCAGAAATACGTGCAAGACGACTTACAAGACGGCCACAACCTGTTCGAGTACAACACACAAAAACCAACGAGCAAAGGTACCATTTAAAGCCCGAACACCCTGTTGGTTTCTACCATTTAAGCGTTATCCTTATTTTGACTAAAAAGGAGACTCCAGTACTCTGACTCATCAATTTTAATTTCACCAAATTAAAGACCCATGCAAAGCCATTCGACGCCCTTCTCAAAATTTTCCGAGGAAAAAATTCATAAAGTTTGTTATAACTGCCTATACTTTATAAATAGTGGTAAAATGGTTGAGTTCTATTTTGCAGGTACGAATTCAAATCCAGTCTTCGATAATTTTTTTCCTTTTCGTAATTTTTTTAACATGTATGAGTACGTGTAATTCATTTATTAAATATATTTGCGATTTTCCAATTTCCTACCATTCTATTTGGTGAAAGCTACTGGTAGAATATTTTTATCAAAAACGGTGAGTCAGTGCACGTGGAATCTCCTTATAAATCTGTATGTAATTCAAGTTAAGAATAATAAAACCAGTTTCATATCTCGGATGTTTTCTTGTAGCAAGAGGTCTTTCCTTCATAAACAGGCAAACGTAGACTAAAAATATTTTTGGAACTTTTATTTTCCTCTATGAAATTTGATTTTCTTCAATCATCAATTTTCAACATCAAATCCAATTATTTTCTATTTTCAATTTCCTTATTCCTGGATGGAATACATCCAGAATATTTCAACAGGTAGTGATAGGTCAGCCTTTTCATTCAAGAATAAGCTTGGTTAATTTATAAAAAAAATATTTGAAATGCAGTCACTCGAATATAAGAAGAAATCCCTCATCACATTTCTTATGATTAAAAAACATTAAGCAAATAGCACATGATCCTATTTAGTAATAAAAAATAAAAAAATAAAAATAAAAAAAAAACATCATCTTCCCATGATGGAAAAAGAGGTAATTCATAGTTTTGTATTGTTTTAAAAAAATGTAAGCAAACATGTATAATGTAATTCGTGTGTTACATTATAAGACATTACAAACTATTATATTAATCATCTCCCGAGACTTTGTCTCTTGGACCATCTTTCAAGAACTTCAACAACTCTTGGCTTGTAAATTATTTAACCTTAGCATGTAAATTATTTTCATCAATAATTTAAACATCTGAGATATGGCGTGTAATAAATGCTCATAGAACATTCTTGAGTTAGTCCTTAAATCTTGGTTGGTTGTTTCCTTAAATTGTTAGGTGCGTCAACATCTAGGTCATTAGGCACTTTTTCACATAATCCTTAAATACTGTATTTCCACATGACAATTATCGTACAGACAAGCACAATCATCTATCTCCCCCCAAAATCCAGCAGTAAGAGCACACCTTCCAATAGCTGGACAACAGCTGATAACTCCTTCAACGATTTGTGATCTCTCCAGGCTTAAAAAAACTGGATGAATATAACGATAAAAGAAATTAAATATAGTAACTCCATATATAGATTCAATGATTTAGAGACACGTATGTACATTTCGACGACACCTTCACATCTCTGATATTAGGTACCTCTTATTGTCGTCATCAAGTACAAGCAGTTTATTCAAGAAATTGGGGTGTTTCCTCCGTAATATGACGGTCATAGTATTTTATGTCTTGGAAAAAGTATTACCGTCAATTATCGTTAATCTCTGATCAATCTAATATTTGCTGACTACTAGTTGGTGAACCTTATTTTATCCTATTTATCTCAATATTTACTTGAATTTACCAATCCAATTATATTTTATACAAGAAAATTCCTTGGCATTTCATGATTTCAGTTTAATGACTCTAGTAATCAGAAGTTCAATTTCAACGACTAAGTTTCTTAATTAAAACTACTAATATTGTTATCATAAATAATACCTGAAAATTTACCGAAAATTTTCGCTAAATCCTATCTTCTATATACAAAAGTGGAGGGGGGAGGAGTCTTTAAAGCCTGGCTTATATTTAAATCATACATCCTTTGGTTATTCATACTCTTCTCTGTTCTCAAAGTGGAATATGAAAGTTTCATTTAGAAACAGTCCATCAATTAAACATCACGACAGAAAAGGAGACGGCGACACGAAAGCTTGTTTCAAATTCGCTTCTAAAAGCATTTTCGAGCTCAGCAACTGATGTATTATGAATCCCTTCCGTTTTGGCCTGTTCAACTGTTTCTTCGTTCGTATGAATTTTAAACCCAATGCAGAATAGAAAAATTAAAAGAATACCGCGTAGACTTATTATACGAGCAGTTTTCTTTATATATCTCCTAGAGATTTGAACGCAGGAATAAATCGGTAAAGCGATATATTCAATACTTCAGGGGGGAAAAAAAGACAGCCGAGAATGCGCAAGCTATCTATTACCAAAACGAACTTAAAAGGTTTATGCGAAATTTAAATGTGAAAATTTGAATGGGCAAATGCGCTCGATAGAGCATGTACGGGCGAATGAATTAGGTTATTATAGAGCTTTTTTGAATGAGATACTTAGTGGATATTATGAATAAGCATAAGATAGTGAATGTATATCAGCGGGTGCGTGAGAACAAAGCGTGAAACCATAAAAACAGAATATTTATGTATAAATTATATAAATTAAAAAATTCTTGGGCAGTTAGTTTAAGAAGCGAAACCATATGCAAATAGTTTTTTGGCAATGAGATATGTCCTGTTTCATACCATTGTTGAGTTGATAAATTGTACGTCATTGCACTAGGGTTCAAATTTATGCTTATTATTGAGTCTCTTATGGCCATATTTACATAACATCTGTATCGGCTGTCATATATGGAGATATTGAATATCGATTACCGATAGTTATGATTTTTCGAAAAAAAATTTAATGATTTCATGTGTACTATGATGGTTCCATTTTGCTATGAATCACTATTTTGAGATATAACATATTTCGGAAATTCGATTTTTGACCGCTATCTCGAGAAGTATTGGTCTCACAGAAATTTAGATATGATATCCGTAATTAGTGATGAAAGACACATTCATATCATATATCGCACACATTAAAAAAGTGCGCATAAACAGAAATATAAGGTTCAGTATTACAACGCGATATAGATTAGCTTATTACATTTCTTAAAATAAACCTATCATTACTTCTTCTTAAAATATTATCACGTTTATAGCACATCCATCTAACAATCGCTCATTGAAACCAATTCTCGCGATCCGACGAAGCAGCGGGGAAAAACAAGAATCCTAAGTGCGAAAAATACAACGAACAACTTCCCACACACGCACACGGAAAAACCTGTAATTTTCTTTTTTTCCTTTTTTTTAACCTTTAACAATTTTTTTTTATCCAAACCACTGATGGGAGAGTGGTGGTGTAGTTTTTTTAAACCCCCTTCTCCTCTCTCTCTCTCCTTTCAACAACCACTTTTTCTTAAGGTGACATGATAACAAAAAGGGGAAAATCAGGTTTGATAAAATACAACTCTAAAAAAACAGGTTCCTTTTCTCTCCCTCCTCCTTTTTTTCGATACACACACATACGATAAAAGAAATGTGGAGGTAGAAAGAGGGCAGAAAAAAAGAAATGAAAGGGTTAAAACTGGGATTATTGTAGATCGCAATGAAACAGTTCTTGCTTTTTTTTAAATAAATACTTTTGCTACTACATTAAAGAGATCTTTATCTACTCTATGAAAATCCAGTACATAATCTATACAAGGTATAACAAAAACAGTGGAATAGACGGCGTCTACAACTAAAGATAAGAAAAAAAGCTTATATAAAGATATGCCCTAAAGTGAATCGTAAACTTATGTGTTACTTAGTTCACTAGATTAAAAATCACTTATTTCCAGTCAGCCTAAATGAACAACAATGAAAACGCATTGAAGAATCAATACATACAATCACAGCAAATGTTTAAAATGACTTCCACGAGCGACAATGCAGTGCTGAGCTCGTCGGATCCAGGACTGCCTCACATGCTCAAAATTCCCGGTATGCCCCTAATTTACTAGCAACTCTGTGTTCTACTCTCTGTTGAAGATTCTCAATATCATGAACAGAAAAAGAATAAGCAATAGATTTTATTTAGATTTTGGTTATTTATTTAATTTTTAATGCATTTTAAGATTGCTATATGTTAATTTTATTAAAATTAATTTTTCAGTATCTTTTAAATAAATTAGACGATCAGCTATTACCTTATGATGGACTCAGCTGAGGTCCGAAAGATCTAGTGTGATTTTTAAGTTTATAAGACAGTTTATTTGTTTTCGAGTTTTCATTTATAACTTAATTAATGTTCTCTTTGGAACTATGAAAATTTTATTGTATAACAACTTCATGATGCATATTTGACAACAGAAGACTTTTATTTTTGCATCTTTGACGCAGTTTCTTTAAGATTAGACTATATTGAACGGGCAAATTAACGTTTTTCAGCATCATCGCCTTGCTTCTAGATCTTCAACAAGGAGATTGGCGCTTAAAATAATTTTTACACCATATTCATGCAACAAGAAATTTCGTTATAAGTCAATCCGGAATTATATCAAAGAATTGTAAAATTTAATTGGAGTTTAATGTGATTTTTGAATTGGCCTCTTTAGTGAACTTAAAATTATTTTGTAAATAAATTGTAATAAACCAGTCCATTTTAGTTTGTAGTTAATTTTTGGTTGAGGTGTTAAAATTTCATTTTCATGTCCTCTTACATAAAAATCCATAGGGCTGAAATTGAGAAATCCAGAAGGCCATGATAGGCCCTCCACGAATAATGTCATGTGGCTTATAATTCTTCAAGGAATTACTTTAGGATATATCTTTTTATAAACTATTTCCCTTATTAGGAGCTTTAGCATAAAAGCTACTTATAAGAATGCGCCCTTGGTCTGTACGTTTATCCGTCCGGCCGTCCGCCGTTTGTACGATAACTTGAAAACGGATTAACTTTTTTAAATTCTGTTTTCAGAAATATGACCATCAAAGTCTTAGCTCGGCCGTATCAAGTTTTCAGAATTTTTCGTAGACCCCTTCAAGTCGAATTCACGTGCTAAAACAGTGAGTGTAAAGAATTCAAAGATACTGGCATGTCATATAACAATCGATTTGTCAAGAAGGAATATATTGTTACTTTCTGTTCATCTTTTAAGCATTATTGACATCGCCGCGCGCACGTGAAATCACTTTGTCGACGCACGATTGCTCAAGTGCTCATAATCTATAAACTTCTTATTAAGTAGCGGAAAAATGGAGCTACTTATTAGTTTTATTTTACACACGATTTGAATCACCCTTCATCATTTCTACATTTTTTGAGGTAGAAGGTTGAAATTCGGAATATAGCTTACTGTGGGCATGTGCACTTTCACTGTTTAGTTTGGTTTTGATTAGCCCACTAAGATTGGAGTTTTGGGGGTGAAAATTAGAGGGGACCAAACGGTCTAGGTGTATTTATGCATATAAAGGAGTGAAATACGGTATGCAGGTTCATATAAGCAAGATCTCCATTATATGAAAAGATGGAGACTACATTGAAAAATAGTGTACCAACTCTATCTGTCATAGAGGAGCTGTAAAAAAATATTTCCGGTTTACATTTGACTGACCTTAGAATAAGAATGGAGCTACTTATTGGTTTTATAATGTCAATCCGTCCCCTTCATAATTTCTACATTTTTTTGAGGCAGAAGGTTGAAATTCGGAATGTAGCTTACTATGGGCATGTCCATCTGCACTATTTAGTTTCGTTTTGATTTGTATACGGGGGTCGGAATTATGGGGGTGGGATTCAGAGAGGGCAACATATCTAAGTGCTATTTAGGTACGTAAAGGAGTAAAATCCAGTATCCAGATTCCTCTAAGCAAGATCTACATTACTATGAAGTTTAGGCCCAATTGTTCCAATGGGATCGGATTTGCGGGGGTGGCAGTCACTTGGTCCTTAGAACTATGGCAACATATGGCACGTGATATATCATACGTTCGGAAATGACGAGAAGAGAAAGAAGATACGAGCTTTTTTATATTTTTTATATATTAAGTTTCGAGAAAATCAATTTATTGATTTAAAAAAACTTGTGGAGAGGTAAAAAGTGCAGATGAAGGGGCAAAAGTAGATGACTTGCCTTATCCTACTCGGGAGGCGGGGGGGGGGGGGGGTTAATTTTTTTTAATAAACGTATAAATGTATTTCTGCTTCACTGCTAAAGCTCCTCCTTGGAATGTTTACAAGATTTTATTTTTAGTTGTAGTAACCGACTACGTAGAGCCAACCCACTACTTTAATTACCTCTTGTATATACTCTTCACTTAGAATATCACTTTCCATATCAGAAGCTACTCATCTAAGGCAAAGCTAGTATAATAGTCGAAAGATGCGAGAATAATCTATTAACAAGAAGATTGACGCTAATTACTTATAGTCTATTATAGCCACCTCTTTACAATGCAATTCATTCGCACCGCTTTATATGGAAACCACATTTTAAGAAATTCGGAATTAATATATACAGATCTGGTTAATTCATATCGTCTCATAAGAATCTCAGTAAACAAACATCCAATTAATTCTTAAAGCGTTATATGAAAACCGTAATTACATTGGGGTAGAAGTATTTCTTAATATCAGGATTCTCCACAAATCAAATGTCAAATTTGAAAAATTCTCAACAATATGAACAAATAAAACGTAAAAAAATACATAATTGATATAATAACACCCCACCCCCTCCTTATTTACCAATGTAACTGAACCACCAAAATTAAAATTCTTGGTTTATTAAAACATTCAACAAAATAATTTTAATTTAAAATCCATAGAGGGCAATAATAAAACTTTTTATCACATGTACAAATCCTAGCATGCCAGAACCACCAAAATCACAAGACCTTATGTAGATGAAAATTTGTTAAATGTGATGATATCCACATGCGCCAAAAAAACATTGGGTAAATAGGGAGGGGGTGAGGTGTTATTATATCAATTATATTTTTTTATGTTTTATTTTTTCATATTGTTGGGAATTTTTCAAATTTGATATATGATTTGTGGAGAATCCTGATATTAAAAAACCGTGTTACATGGAAACCTCGTTATATAGGCAGTTTTGCGACAGAATTGGTTAACCAAAATGATGCGAACACGCGAACACCCAGAATATCTGAAGTTGTTTGTGCCATTTGTTGTACAGTTTTCGAATTTACAGGAGATTCTTTGGTAATTGATGCTGAAAAATTGAGATGTACATGTATGAAACAAAAGGGAATTCTCCATTATTTTGACCATAACAGTGTAATAGAAAAGTCATGCTATAGGAAGACTGCTTACAATTAATCTAATTAAACTTAATTTTCTATATCAGTATCGTTAGAGGAAGACTGTTGCAATTTTTCTCCACTTTATATAGAAACCGCATTGTGAGAATACTGCGTTATACGAGGATTAACTGTAATCTAATTAACTTCTTTAAATGCAACCAAGACCGGTTCATATAAGCACTAGGCAATTTCGGTGCAACTTCTGAACAAAAGCAACTTCACGCTGATTATAAAGCGACCATAAAATTTCTTGTCGCCATTATGCTCGGACTATATGGAAATTGATAAAAAAAAATAAAAATAAAAAAAAATGAAAAAGGACGGCTGAAGAAGGATTAAGCGGACCCTCAATAATAATTTCAGAGATTTTAGCGAGTTTTCTTTTTTTTACGCTCGGTAGATCTCAAAATATACGATTTCCTGGAGAGAAATTATGTCAACGAAGAGCCATTGGCGACCGGTAATTACTTGAATTGCGAGAGCATCAGTTCCGATTCGCTTTTTAAGTTAATTTTATCCATATTCTTATAACAACCAAGGATAACGAAGATTGCCAGGATTAATAATTTGAATAAGCTTCAAAACGAAGAATTCTTTCTTTATGGGATGGCTAATCGATTTGTATAGATAAAAAAAGCAGTTATAAATAATATGTCTTAGCGTTTACTATTATTTCTTCCTTTTGGGTTTTCTTATGCGTCAGTGAAGCAGATAGTTCGAATGAACTGAGAAAGGCAGACCGAGTACTATAAATGGGTAAAATGACCGGAATTACGGAAAAGGGGGCATTCAGGCATAGATACAAATACAAACTTGATGAAAAGTCTCCAAATCCGATAGAAATTGAGCCACCTAAATACTATGATATGAAGATAGAAAGCTTTTTTTCACGAGCAAAACCAAAGACTATTGTTAAAATAAGAATCCATCTATTCCTGCAGCACATAAAAAAGGGATTCAAAACTATTGTCCTACTTTCGTTAATAAGCCTGTATGAAGAAAAGCATGACAGTGGATGAAGCAAGGATTGTATGTAAAGAAAGGGATGTTTATGGTCGTTTGTTTGGGGTAAAATTTCTTTCTAAGGCTCCCTACCCTGCCTAAGGAGGACTTGTTATTGTTGCTGTGTTGCTGTCATCAACACAGTGGGTATCTCAAAGACGATTCAAACAACGGCATATAAGAGAAACAGTAAACCGAAAGACCCAACAAGATGCACGAAAGATAACTAGTCCCATTGATACACCCACAAAATACCCTAGACAGTTATAAAGCCATAACAAAAAGAATTAGAGATACCTAGATGGACATAGGCTAAAAATATAAACATTAGAACGATAGGCAGATACTGCAAAGTGAACATATTGCATTTCGTATTTTGGGGACTCTTCGGAAATATTTATTGCATAAGAAGCTGAATTCAAAGTCCAATTATGTAATTGGGTTTTCACTACAATATGAATGCATAAGCTTAAAATAAGTAATCAGGGAATTAGTAAAGTATATTAAAAAGTCTTAAACTCTCAATTATGATGTATCATTATCTTTGATTGCTTTACACTTTGTTAAGTCAGGAATAATCTTTTAGGCTACTACCTCGTTCTCATTTTTCGTTCTTTCAATATTGTCTATTAAAATTCCAAAATTCAAATTTTTTTTTAAATTTCTAAGATTCGGAAATAAAGCTTCTGATTCTCAATTTGAAAAGCTTTTAGAAAATATTTCCTATTTCGAAACTTTCATACTGAAGTTGAAGTACAAAGGTAAATGAAAGCCTCTGACACATTTCAAACATTAACATTATGGAAATAGTATAACATTGAAAACATTTCTTTTTGTAATTGCATTCACCAATGAAAAAATTAAGCTATATTGTAGTCATATCCAATAGATACCTTTCCCGTGTTTCCTAGAAATCCATTCTAAATGCGATAAGATAGTTCCGTATTTCAAATGCGACCGAAAACAAAGCAGTACATAAAAGGCGAGTAATGACGCAACAGGAACAGTTGATGCTGCCATACTTATAAAAACATGCTAAGAAGTCTTGAAATTACCCGCAACACCAATGGCACTAAAAATTAAAATGTTCCCATCTTTTATACTTCCATGATTTTAATGTTTGCAATATATCAGGAGCTTTATATATTTCTTGTATAGTAAGATGCGTATTATACATTTTAATATACCAGTTAAATTCTAATTCGCATCTCTGTTTAAAGTTAACAAAAACTTATCACAAAAAAAGAGAACTGTATATATTTGAAAACTTTCTTCCTTTATCACTAATCTAACACAACTGTAAAAATGGTCGTACGGACTGACTGTTTCATTTGCCACCATGATCAATGACTGCGTTATCAACTCCACCATTATTATCTACGACACTTCTAAAACATACTTCTTCTTAATCATTTATTGGCAGTTTTCTAATATGTAACTATCAATGACAGAACATTTCAATCTCTCTCCAGTGGATATCACAGCATCACTCAGTCACACACACACCTTTCAAAAAAAAAAAAAAAAAAGTTAACTCCTTCCAATTTTTTCCCTCCTATTCTTATTCAGCAAGCGATTGCTACGCCAGATACAGAAGGTGTAATAAAAACTGCCATCTTCTCTCTCTCCATTTGTTTTCAATCTCACGACGACTGCAAATCTTTTGCCAGGTAGAGTGACGAACAGTTCAACAAAGAACGTATCAATCACTGTCCCCACGTAGCTCGATAAGAATGCTCGACGATGGGACAATATTTTATATCTGCACTCCTTTCTACTCCGCATGGGATTCGTCGCAATGGTTCCGCGAACCATTAGTAACGGAAGCGAGGGCGCCACCGAACCTCGTATACAACAGGAAAGTGGAGATAGCAAAAAAAAATTACGATTTATACCCTTTGGAGACAGACAGGTCTTACTATCTTCAAGAAAGAACGTTGATGGGAATTCTATATGCCATGTACACATAGATATACACAGAAATGACATATCTTATTAAACGGTTTGCCCTTTTTTAAAAAAATTTAAATCAAACATAATTACAAAAAATATTCTCAGAATCGTGTATGTCTGTTATACCTTTAATGTGATAATAGTTCTTAACATTATTGTATGTGTTTGCTTACAATAAAATATCAGCTTTTTTATGTCTACTACATATTTTGTAAAGTTTAAATCTATTCATGCTGGCATGAAATCACCTCCAGTCTGGACTGGCAAATATCCAGAATTTAGAACAAAATAGAAATCATTTTAAATTTCTAGATATACGATTAAATCATATTCAAACTTCACTTTTTTAAATATTTGACTCACAACTCCGTTTTCGAGAATCAGTTGACATTCTTAATCACCAATTTCCATCCTAAAAGTTTCCTAATCAAAGGACTAAAAAATTTTTCTAACATCTATTTTTTTTCCGTATACTATCCAATTTGTTTAAACACTAGCCTCGATTACATTGTGGTGTTCTTGCGAGCTCAGACAAAGGTTAGGTTTAGGATACGTTTAGATTAGGTTTAAATTAGATTAGGTTAGGTTTAGGTTATAGCATATTCATATTAGCAACAAATACAAATTGCATACAATCGACTAATACGCAATGCCTTTGAAATTGACAGTTTAGAATCGATATCGCTAAGCTGTTGTCGACATAATTTTCCAACCATTCCAACTGGTTCGATTAATGAAATTGCTATTGCCGGAACATCCCTCAGCCTTCTTACAAATTATCGAAATACTAGACTAATAAAACTTAAATGCCAACAATAAAATCTCCAACTTGGAAATTTTAAACAACAGCTTCTAGAAACCTTTAATTATATGATCTTGTCATTCTTTCAGATATAATCTGAGCCCCAGATACTGTAGTTCCAAGCTAGAGCCCCAGACACTGTAGTTCTACAAAGAAACTGGATTGTCTCCTGTTCTTCGGGGATCTTTTATGTTGTTACTAAATAATCCTTTGTAATGTCTCTTGTAATAATAATAATTACAAAGGAAAAAAAGGGAAGGAAAAATTCCGCGACCTGGATTCGAACCAGAGACCACGCCTTTCGCTGGCTTCGCTCTTACCAATTGAGCTACCGCGGACAATGAATGGCCAAGCCGTTACAATATATCCAAATGGACTTTCTAAGTCTCAAATTAGCTCATCTGGCAGAGCAGGCCGCCGATTCGAATCTTCCAAATCCTCCTTTTGAAGAATATCTTCTGCTTATTATTATCTTCTCTTTAATTTAAATTATCATCAATCAATTATTAATAATAATCGCCATCAACATTCGTGAAAATTTATTCAGTCTAATTTAAGAATGAAATTAAAGGCTAAATATATACTTGTAATAATAATATATATTTTCATGTATGCTATATTCTTATTTTAACCTTTCTCGGCCGTATGTTTATAGAGAAATTTCGGCGCCTGCTTATTAAGAAAGCATCTCCTGGTCTTTAAGGGAAAAGACATAAACCTAAATGCCACATTTAACTTCTAAAACACCTTCCATTCTTTTAAATATTTAAATGCACGAAATAAGTTAAAGACTTCACGTTTTAAACTGAAGAAGACCAAAACTACTTAAAATTGCTCAACGTCTACCTATTTTCATTAATAATTAATATTTTTATATCTTCTTTGTGCTTCACTTGCATTTTTATTCAAGAAAGGCAGAGACATTCAGTTTATTCATTAAGCTTACGAGACTTGTCGTAGCGAATAGAGCTTAAATGGCTGTTTAAACTTTTTAAGGTGCGTCGACTATTTGTTTATTGACCATTATCTTTTCACAAGTCAGTGACAACACAAACATTCATTCAATCCGACTCGATGACCTCTAGAAATAGAAAGATGCTGCGGTTCGGCTGCTCCCGGATCGGCTGCTTTTTCGGTCTTCTGCTTTAGAAATTCAGAATCTTGGTTTTAAAACTATAAAACTCACATACTTGAATATGATTTATTAATTCTTCGCTCAGAACTTTAGAATGGCCCTCGAGTTTACAAAATGCATGAAAAATTTTTAATGAGCTTAATTTATAAAAGAAGAAGACGACGAAGGAGAAGTGAATCTCTAAGAGTCAAATTCGGACTTCAACCATTCAGAATTTTTAAATTTACCAAAAGGAATCCATTCATTCACCCGTTTCATGTTGACAGTTGAAAAATTCTTATAGGCTGAGATTACCTTCTATAAACCTATTACTAGTAGATGACAATTTTAAGAGATAGGTTATTCAACTCCAATAAGCACTCTGGTGCCTTCAGATGGCTGTTCAAGTCCTAATGTAAATTATTAAACAAAACGTTTTAAAAATAAAGATAAAATTTGATTAAATTATGCAGAGATTAGTTACGATATGTTCTGATATATGACCATGGACGTTTCCATTTAAAGCAAAAAGTTTGTCAGTAGAGTTTTGAATTATATGCACTTGTATACTATTACTATGTAAGGTGAGCTGCATACATGGTGTCCACAAATTCTGTAATGATTTTCAAAAATTTATAACTTAAAAGAAATGGTAACAAAATAATCATTTTCTCATATTAAAACGCGATGTTTTTTTGTTACAAGTAAAAAGTGTAAACATTAAAAATGCAAATTTGTCAAAATAACTATTTTAAAAAGGGCAATAGAAATTAGAAAGGACAGAAATTGACTATCGTTTAGAAGTCCCTCATGTGACACCTGTAATAATGTCTGGGGGAAACCTTGATATTATGTAAGCTTTCAGACATATCCAATTTCAGTTTTTAGTGTATGCCATGATTCTATACCTGAAGTAACTATCTGCACAGTGTCATCATGTAATTCACTTTGAATGTCTGCTTACTATTTGACCCCTTCTCTGTAAGGAACAACATGGGTACCAAATTTGGCCATAAATCATATTACACATGCCTATATTAACCGAAAGACAGAATATGCTTCTGTCTTTTAATCTAATTTTCATTGTAGAAATAAATTCTGCAAGAAAATGGTATGCTTTAAGAGTAAATGCTGAAAGTGATAATCAACTAGCCTTATTAATCAACGTAAATTATCTAAAATTTTAATGAATCATCCTGCCTGATCGGACTTTCTATGAATGAATTTATCATCCAATTGTTTCCCCTTGATATTCGAGCATCGTAACGACCCAACCAAAAGCAAGCTTTTCCTGGCCATTCAAAAAAAATTATTTTCCTCTCCAGCTAATTATTCATGAAACATTATAAATTCCCAATCGAATAGAGAGAGAGAGAGATTTGAATCCTTACTGAGAACTTCATTTCCATTGGAACTCTGTAGAGAGGGCCCACCAAGTCGAGTGAGAGTGGCCAACCCACCTTTCATTGTGCCGGAGTGGTGGTGTTGGGGTGGGGGGATAATGTTTCACTCTCCCCCAGTCGCTCCTCGATGGGGCTTTGTGCGAGTCGAGTGTCGCGACCCCCAGTGACCAGCTCCTGAAAGCAGTGAATGAAAATTTAATTGAATAATTAAAAAACACGAGGCCACGCTTTTTCCGGAACGGGAGGACAAAGGCCAAATGGGGTCGGTGGGCACAATGTCACCAAAACGTTGCTCTGTCAACGCCCTTTAATGTCCAACTCAATGGAGAACAAGGGTGAAAGGTCGGTCGATTTTTATATAAAGTAGACCAACGTTAACCTGACAGATCATAGCTGCCTGGGTTTAGTCGCCACCGGATTCAGCGTAATTTGGTTGTGATCGTGCTGGGAGCAAAATTGAATGGTTTATAGTAAAAAGGCGAAGAAACAAGGAAAAGAAAACAACTACAGAAAATAATTAGAAATAATTATAACAAAACAATGATTTAACCTGATGTTAAATTTGAAGAATTCGTGAAAAGGCCAATATATAATTTCGACAAGTAACTTATGAAAATTATTTTTAGAGTTCTCCACCTTTTAAAATGTCAGATATAATGGTACACTTTCCTTATATTATATCTTAAACTACAAAAAATTCTTATAAGCCCTTTCTGTAAAAATTTCATTTAAACAAATAGCAGGTATTATTGAAACTTTAATAATTATAAATAAATTAAACTTAAAACTCTAAGTATCATTTGTTATACTTACATTAAAAATGGTTAAAGATAATTTTACATCGCCACTCCCTTCTGATAATTTGAGAATCATCACACAAAGATAAGAAAATCTCATAGAATAGCCTAAGCCAAGCAAAGTTTTCAGATTTGTGCTGAAAAATTTAAGATTTTCAAAGTAAATTTGTGTCAATGATTATAGCAGGTAACAATTTCTACAAGTTTTAATTCCTACTCAGTTCCTTCATTCCTAGCATAAGATGTAATCACTTTGTATGCTCACAGCAATGAATTGCTCGAGTATCGTCTGTTTTCAAATGATCAAATTGAACAATACTTGTAGCATGGGAGCTTTTCTTCAAGTTCTGTTCAATTTAGTTCATCCTTACCATAAAGTTTAATCATTTTGTACGCTCACAAGCATCAATAGCTCCGATGTAGCCTGATGTATAGTCAAGAAAATAGCAAAATAAAGTTTACCACTTCTTGTGCGCTGTATTTATGTGGATTACAATAATATAAAATGAATCTTGATTACTTTGAAACGCTTAAATGAACTTGCTGTAATTTTCAGAAACCCAGGACATCTTTACATAAGATCATGACCTTTTTCCAAGCTGATCACTAGTACGAGAAGATACAAATATCAACTATGCAGATGTTTTCCTACAATTCTTTTTGAATGAGTTACCCTTGAATTTACGTACTATACCACCGACTTTTCAAAATAAAACATTCAATACGTCATGCAAACAAATTTTATCTTAAGTTGCTGCATTATGTGTTTTCAAATTAACTTAGCTGGCGATTTTTATTATATTGTTATGTCCATTTTAATGATAAAATATATTAAAAATTCTGTCTGCAAATAATCAAACAGTTATACTTGTTAAGCGTCATCATTACAAAACATAACTCAATGTTAATCTACGCGCAAATGTCTCGAAACGATTAATGTCATAATTACCAGCGCATTTAAGACTTAAAAGAAAATCTAATCTGGTAGCTAAGAACAATCAATCTTGTTAATATTAGTAATATAAATCAATCAAAAGTTTACACAAATCCATGTACATACAGTAAAAATTCTAATGCAATACGTTAAAATCGTTCCATTTTGGCAATGAAGTGCTTATTTCATAAAATTGGAAACGCTAGACCTCGCATATTGTTTACATATCACTTTTTAAACCTGAAAGACAATTTTTTATATTCGCAGTATGTAAACAGTGCGTAAACCCATCTTACGAAGCTTATCAGTATATTAAAAAAAAACCTTGATTATGACATATGGAGCCATTTGCCATTTGAGTTACGACATATGGCTTTTAACAGTTCATTTTAAAAGCAGCCTACAAAACCATTTGATGTCTAAACAATCTGATCATGACTAAGCCTGTAACTGTTTTTTCTAGTTTTACCTGTTTTGTTTTTATCATTTTTACTCCATTCTGTCTAAGAATAATAAGATATTCAAGTTAAAAGATCTTGAACTGATGAATGTACGTTTCCCCTAAACTCTACAAGCTACATATATGAAATTCAGCTTAAAAATTCTTATAAAATAATTTACATACCCTCTTCTCACTCAATAGTATAACAACTGACTGTTTTGAGATTTGGAAATGGCGTGATGTTGTCAAAGTGCAATATCTGATACAAAGTTGTACCAACATTTTTAACCTCAAAATGCCAATTGTGAGTTATAATGCTATTGCAGTGACAAGACGATAGGTTGTTGCGAAGATTTCTTTGATCACTCTATAACCAATAGAAACAGCAGCATCTGGGCTGGAAATTTTCTTGATGCATTAAAAAAAACAATAATAATTAAATTTTAAACTTTTTACTTTCATATCCCGCATATTCATCTAATATTCCGGAACTAAAAATGCTTTATTATAGCAATAGCCCTCAGCATATTCCTACAAAGAAACCTTTGCAAAAGCTTTCGCTGATTAGAAGGATGAAAAAAAACGTGTCTACGTTACAATATTGCTATACAAATTCTTTACTTTAAGTGGGGCATCTATATTTACACCTTGTTTCGTACATCAATGTGTATTCATTTCCTGTGTACATATTAGGTTTCACCTTAAACACAGACAATGCGCCAGATTCTTCCCTTGAAAGCCGACTGCGGCTACTTGTTGTTAAACATATTCTATCGAGGATCATATTCGGATGAGACTTCTATCAGCTTGCCTTTCTACTTCTCTACCCTCCTTCAATCGCTCCGATAAAAACCAGAAAGCAACTTCACAGTTTGAAGAAAAGAAAGTTCTTATGTTCATCACCCACGGGTTCCAAATGCTCCGCACTGGAATTCGGATCAGAGTGAATCGAGCTTTTCTTCTAAAGTAGGGCAATAGAATTCTTTTGTCCATGAAGATTATCTCTAAAGTTTCGTTTGAATACCGAAGGGAGCACCGAGGGAGAGGTCGCCTGTGGATCTTGTGACACTTCTTTTTTTTTTTTTACCTTCTTATTCTTCTTTCCCTTTCCCTTCCTTATTTGCTTTTCTAGACCAGGGCTTCGAATTCCTTACATGTCCCGTCAAATTGTTTCGGACTTAAGTACGGGTTAAAGGGGGTAAAATGCTCACGCCAGACTAACTTCGAATAGTTTATTTAAATGTGGAAGCGATCAAAAGTTTAAATCTTCTTTACCTCCTCCCTTCTCCCTTTTCTTTTTTTTTATTTCTTATGTTTGTGCCGAAAAGGAATCGCAAATAGGAGCCTTGAGTAGGAGCTAATATATCATTATGACGTGTATGCTAATTGTTAGGCCCCGCCCAGGAAGAACGTCTTCCAAAAACAGGCGATTTTCCAAAGATATTTCCAAGAAATTTTGGGGCGATGCAAAGTCACCGTAGTAGGATGAAGGGGTGAGAAATGGTCCCAATACCTCTATACAAAACGACTTCCCTTAACAGGTGAACACAATGGACGGAGGGACATTCAACCGGGCGACATCTTTCGAGGAACCTCAACGGAGGGACGGCCTTGCTTTCTCTATTCACCCCCCTTCGCCGACTGCGATAGCGATTTATTAAGTGCTTACCGAGACATCGATGATGATGTTTGTTACTAAACAAGATAATGATGAGATAAAAAAAAATCTAACATCACAACAGGGGATACGACCTTTGAACTCCCAAGAGTGACCTCCGTACTTATGGATAGGATTCGTTCATCTATATACGAGTGATTATGGAAATTGAACAAAATTATATTTCGATACAAGGTTTTACTCTTTGATTTGAAAGGTAAATCTTAAATATATAAGTAACGCCATTTAAAACGTAACTTTAAAAAGCGTTCATTAAGCTTCCTCCAAATGCGCATGGAGTGGATTCAAACAAATAACGCAGAGAAAGAAATTGTTATACTAACAAGTTTATATGCTTAAATTAATTTCGTATTCTACTTTATACGCAGTATTATTCATTTTTATTACTTCTTTTACTGTTATGCTAGTTTTGAATTCCATCCCAATATCAACCATCCCTAAATTTGAATTTGCTAACTCAATGATGAATGCTCCAAATCAGTTGTTTTTACGACATCATCATTATTAGTATTGAGCAACTCATTACACACAATTGTCATTTCATATAAATATTTTATCTGTGTAATAATAACACTGATTTTAAGGTAAAAAGTTGCGGGCATGATAACAGCTGATCTTACATAATATTGGGGTGATAAAAACAAAAATGGCCTTTAAAATGCAGATTGGGTCTATTTCCATGATATAAGTAATCACATAATGAAGCCTATAAAAAATATGATGCAAATTCAGCTACAGATTATGTAATCACTGTTGTAACCAATAGAAAACCTAAAGCCAAAACTAGTGAGAAACTTAACCTTTTAAACGTAGTTTACTAATTTAGTTTTGCTTGATAAACATAAACGATATATTATTCCAAATGTACACTATTGCTAATATTTGTGGAAAGATATGGGTCTATAGATACGTATTAAGATTTGCCATACTAAGTACTTATTACCATAGTTAAAAAACGTAAAAACTTTCCGTCTGCTGAAAACTAGAGCCAATTGACAAATTCCATTGTTATATTTGAATTCAGCATGTGAAATTAATTAAGAAACGGCACATTTCATTTCTGAAACTAAAAAAAGTTGAAAATTTGCAGAACAATACTAAAAGTCCAGGTTTTATTTCTATGTCCGAACTTGAACTCCCCCTTTCCATTTATAAACTTTTTAGATTTGCGAGACAATCTTCAGAAGTGTAACAATAGCTATAAATGTATAAATCAGATAAAACCATGCACTAGTGATGGCATGATTCGTTCTTAGAAAAGCGTGCCAAGAACTTAATGACAATAAAGTCTGTGCCAACCTAGTGTAGAAAATAGGCTATAGTAATGTGTAAAGGGCGCCAATTTGACCGTTTAAAAGATGATACCAGTAATTTCGATGTCATTCTTATTGGGACTTAATAACTCTACCTAACAATCATAACTTTTAATCGTATTTTTCCCATAATAGTTTTTTCATAATAACATATTTCAGATTCGCAACTGTGCATCTTTTGCAACCTTCCGTATTTAAGTTTCCTGAGTAGTTTTGAAAACGACGATAACTTTTCTTCATTAAAATAATTCAAGGGACAGTGATTTATAAACTGATTCAAATAAAAAAAGTTACTAAACCTTCATTTCATAAACTATTAATTTACCTGTCGTTAATTGTAGGCCGTTACCTAAGTTCCTTGACCTCCATTTTAAAAACGCTATTTCTTTGTAGCATTTGAGTCAATTTTTTATAAACAAATCTAACTGAATTTAAACAAATCTAAATAAAACAGAATGAAAATCTTGTAGCCCAAGAACTAGGTTAGGGGTCCAATTTTCGATATTTCCAACACTAATCTCACGATTGCAAGGATTTCTCTAATTATTCGTGCAAGGTAAAAAGTAGCTTTAAGTTTAATGTGCGCTTCACAGATTGAGCATGATCGCCACTAAGAATATTTTGTATTACTTAAATAGTGTCTACTATATGATAACAATCTAGGTAATACATGAATCAATTAATTGTCTTAACAATAGCTTAAGCTGATGCCATTTTCAAGCGATTAATGATGCAAGATAAAATTTAACTCTACAGAGATCCAATATAAAGTTTTAAAAATGACATTTTAGTTCTATAATTGAATGATGTATTTCCTAGATCATTATCATATAAAATGATAAGAAGTCTTCCAAAGGAATGAAAACAACTTTTAAACGGTCACAGATATCTTGTAAGAATCTTTGATCTTTTTACAAACAAAATTCATAGTAATTAATTTGATCTTTAGCCATACACACCAGAGAAAATATATAATAATTTAATATTTACAAAATTTATCTTCAAATTTATAAAAAATCTAACAATTAAGATAAAGTTTGGATACAGGTGAGGCATCGAGATAGAAACCTGGCCTAATGTTTGTAATGTTTATTTATTAAAACTTCTTTATGATTACGCTTTTTATATAATTTCTTCCAACCCACTTGGGTTATAATAACACAGGAAAATTCAAATGATTTTTATAAAATATTTGTTCACCGTTAAACGCAATCGCTCGTTAACACCTTTGACATTTTTGAAGTTATAAGAAAGCATATTTGTGTTTTTTATACGATTGCCGAAAATTCAAGTACGCATTTAAAACATTTACATAAAATGTTTTCTCTAAAATTTTAAATGATTAACGTTTCCTATTTCGTTCGCTTTTTCGTTTCATTTTCGTGCTGCAGCTTCACTAAGTGATAATTTCACTGCATTACTGGAGCGACCGACTGGGAAAGCCATTCCATAAAGGCTCAGCAATTGGTGAAAATACTTTTACCAATGTAAAATTGCTGAACTATGTTTTTATATCAATACTTAGTTAGTAATAACCTCTAATACGTTACAAAAAGTAACTAAGATAAACAAAACAAAGAGCCAGCAAGTTTTCTGCTCTCTCGCATAGGCCTATAGAACGGTAGGCACGAATTTCTTTTATAAGATAAAAATCTCTACATCCTTTTGATTAAAAATTATATCTTAAGACCAATTTATCTAAAATATTTTCAAAATTTAAACATGTAGTAAAAATAGGCTAAATAATTTAATAAGCAAACAGTGAAATGACCATAATCAAGCAAACACAAGTTAACTGAACTTTTCGCTAACCTGCAAAGATGCATTACGAGGCAGAGACAGGTTATAATTAAAAATTGTTTCATAAGATTAAAAGCTAATTTTTAGCCTCTTAATCATAGAAAGCTGTATTTATTAAAAATCACAGACTCTATATTATGTAGGATAAAAGCCTAATATATAATCTAAATGCTCTAGCTACCTTCACAACGAAAGAATTTGGAATTACCTTATATTTACTATAAAATCCAAACATTTAGATGATCGACTCAACTTTAATGAATTAAGAAGGGCTAATAAAGTCTATAATTCTTAAAAGATGACCAATATTAGCTACCTTTATACGCTACTTCTAGATAACTAAAATCGATGGAGATTCATTATCGCAAATACCTGAACAAATAGGGAAAGAATATTTTTTATAAGTACTTAAAGTTAATAATACACAAACCTACAAAAATATCTTAAAAATTTAGTAATTGTAAGTCATTGATGAAATTTAGTTTAAACATTCAGGCCTCCTTCCTAGTCTTTCGTCTGATGTTTAACTGGAATATATTTATTTCGTTTACGTATTTCTGTAATTTTAAATGTAGAAGCAATAAGCTATTTATACATTAAAGCGCTAAGCTATTCATCTATGGCGACATAGTTTCTGCTAAAAATTTCAAAACTTCATATCCTTCTAGAGAATATGTAACATTCAGTCATTTCGTGGGAACTACCGCTTATTGCACGATTAATTGTTGCTTCTCTATTTGCATATCTTCATTGTTGTGGTTAAAGAACTTTTCCATTTACGTTAACATATGGTAATTATCCACTCTGAATTGTACTTTCTAGTTTTAATATTAAATTTTTCCTTTGTAATTATTTTTTCTTTACAATTATGTTTTATTTAGTACCCAAATCCTAATTAATTTGATTAACAACGGACATTTTTCGTATAGAAAGCGAGACCGTCACTATTATATCAATTTTCTTATTGAGGAATAAACTGATTTCAATTTGAGGTTATAACAGAAATATAAAATTTCAAGAAAACAATTGTGGCAAAATGTTTGTGAGCCACTAGCTTTTAATGACCGCAAATTTGATCTTTTAACGAATTTCAAAGCTATTCAAGAAAATAAATATCAAATTTTATTAAAATAATATTGTAGCAAAATATCGTTGACGAGAAAATATCATGATAAACATTCTATATTTGCTGCATCTTTTGGTATTTTCTGCATACAAAGATAAACAACTTGTAACACCATATCCTTAGAATATGCTGGACCGTAACTCCAAACGATTAATCCAAAGCACACACCTTAACGTTCATAGCTAATTTGCATAGAGCTACCTCACGTTTTCCCGGTTTTCGTTATTTTGCATAGCAACTATTTGAAGTATTTTTTGTTTCATGTTCTACTACAAATATTTTATATCGCATCTCTTTGTATATTTTGGCTTTCAGGCTGTTCATAGTTGATCGAAAAGATAACCAAGATTGCCAATTAATATAGAAAAAACATATAAACTTGCAAAAGGATCATTCGATTAGATATTAAATATTGCCTTTAAATCCATTCTTTCTGTTTAGGTTATTTAACTTAAATTACATATAGAACTGATAATAAAAATAATATCACCTTACGCTCAGCTTTAAACCGGAAATTTTTAAGCTTACCTTATAGCAAATACTTCTGTATTGAATCAAATGTTGCAAATGTAATAATAATTCCTAACATTTTCATCTTAATGCCACTGAAGCAATCATTAATTAATAATAATAACAACTGCAATTTTAAAACTTAGTTATGAAGCAAAAGAGGGGGGGGAAACGTTAAAATTTTAGGAGCAACTGTAAGATTCTGAAAACGGAGATTGAAATTGAAAAAAAAAATAGCAAATTCCATGATACCCCCCCTAAAAATTATTAATGGGAAGAGCCCATATGAAATATTATACATGAGGAAACAGTTTTTAAATTTATTTAATATTTTTATTTCAATCAACAAGTTTCATTAAATTTTCATAGCAATGAATCTCTTTCGTTCTAAGAACAATCAAAAACAATAATTAAAAATAGAAAATGATGGTTAGTAAAAATGAGTATAATATGCTTAAGATTGAGAAGGGTTATTTTGAGTTCATTATAAAAGAAACGTATGGTAAAGGTTTTAGATTGTTGCTTGAATTTTGGTTTGTGTCGGCTGTTTATAAATTAATTAAATTTCAATTAAAAAAGAAAAGCAAACCTTACTTGAAAACTCATGCTAATACAAAGCTAAATCAAAAATTAATATAGCTATATAATTAATTATACGATCATAGATTACACGTGCATAATGACACTCTTGCTATATAAGTAATGATATTATAAATATGTTGAGGATATTTTAATTACACTGTAAAAAATCAACTTATTATTAAAACCTCAACGAACAGTATAAAAGAACAAAAAACAGTTTTCTTACATATAAAACATCCAAGTGTTCATAAAACTCAGTAACTTTGAAAACCCATTGAAAATCCACGTTGAACGTTTTTATAAACATTTGTAAGAAAACTGATTTTTTTTTAATGTTCACCAAAATTTTATAATGCATTAACAGAATTTAGGTCCTTAGGCCTTACAGTGTTTTCTGTTGCTGAATTTTGAGATTTTAATAATAAATTATTTTTTTTATAGTGCATATAATTAAAAATTATAAACCCATACAAAACATGCCTGTCTCTTCTCTATTCCTCCTCATTTTATGTTTCGTTGTCCAGTATGTTAAATATCCACTGGATCTGTTTGAAATTTAACCTAGCAGGGGATCAGCCTGCTGAAATTTATCTTCCAAGCTTGTTAGTAAAAGGGGACAACCACAAACATCATACTCTCAACGGGATTCGAACCCGCGATTCGCTGGTATCGAGAGAGACAAGAGCTGCGCCTTATTTCTACGTCATTTAATAAAATTAAACGTTTAGTCAATAAAAAGTGTTATCAAATTACTTAAGTATGTATCTCCATTACCTTCTGAACTATCGATCATAAAATTCTAATAATAGAAAGGATTACGCTAAATCGTTATGGTTTAATTTTGAATTCATTTTGAATTTCTTTATTTTTGAATGAAAAAAACTACTATTAGCTTTACAAAATTCCAAATTTAAATCTAAATTTAAATTAGTAGATTAATGATACTTTTTGTCGGTTAAAAGTTTAATTTTATTAAATGAAACAGTGTATATATATTTTTAAATGACAGGTTGATCTATTTAATTGATTTATTTTAGTATTTGATTTTTAGCTGAACGTTTATATTTAAAATATAATTAAATTAAATTAATCGTTTTTTAATCATTATTTAATTGCTTAATTTTACTTAACCATTATTTAATTAAATCACCTTAAAAGTGAAATTGTTGGCATCAGAGCTTTTCTAAGATAATCTAAAGATGGACTGGAAGAAAGAAACATCAGTCCAAAAATGCTAATAAAAAGACAAAACTCTCCACACAAAAAAATTCATCAGTAAATTCACTAAAACAGAGATAATCTCCAAACTGGAAGTCAACAAAAGAAGGATGTCGACAAAAAACAGTTCAGAATGCATCGTCGGCATTGTCAGAACGATGTTAAAAGCACAAGACAATTGCAAGTCTGTGATATTATATATGTTGGTCAATCAACTCGTATTTCATACTAATGCCTATTTCGCTCAATGAAATGGTATTTCCGCCTGACTTACAATTTTGACCAAATTTTGACTGTCATTTTGGCCATGTTTCCGAAAAGATAGGACATAATGTATGTCCCTATTATAACTTTACTTACTTTTTGATACTCTATCCGAATCTGAAGTCAAAATAAAAAAAAATCGAAAAAAATTTGGCAACAGAACGACCGACTTTGCGAATTCAGTAATGATATTTTAATATCACCAAAATTCTACACTCAAGACATTTAACAGTGAACTTTCAAAACATCTTTAATTATTTATACTTGAAATGAAAATGAGTTTTATATAAATTCCTTCCCATAATTTAATGAAGTAAGAACTTAAAAATAATGAATAATTGAATAATAATGATGAAAGTCACTTTTCAAGTCCACAGCAGTTAACCTTTGGAGTTCTAATGTTCTGGTCTCCAATTTTGATATGGAGATTTCACTGCTGATTTCTTGGTTGGTTTATTAGAATTTTTGGCGTTGACAACTAAAGTCATTTTGCGCCTTTTACACAAGTTATATCTATACGCAGCCCGGGACAAACACAAACATCCATACCCACGACGGGATTCGAACCCACGACCAGGTGGACTCGAGGACTAGAAAGCCAACGCCCTAGCCCTCTCGGCCACCTGGCCAGCCACTGCTGATTTCCATGATGATTACACTGGTCAACAAAAAAATAGCTGCTTTGACAAATGTAGGTGTTCTAGACTAATTTGCGTGTGCTGATTCCAAATCTGAACTCCAAATTTCTCTCTCATATCAGGATGTAAAATTATTGCCATCCTGCTGTTTTTGTACCTTTAAACATTATACTATAGTGATTACTTGTAATTTATTTAATTATGATGCTGAATTCATGTTAAATTTTTTTAGGATCACCATGAATACAAGTAAACGGGCTTGTGTCAACCATCCAGTCATTGGCAGTTACCATAACTCGAGATCTGACTTGACAGAGAAATTTGGAGTTCAGATTTGGAATCAGCACACATAAATTAGTCTAGAACACCTACATTTTCCCCAGTAGCAAAAATGTTGTTGACCAGTGGTACTTATAAACGCTTTTCCTATGAAATTTAAAAATAGGCGACAAGTACTAACAACAAAATTTTAAAAATACTTATTCATCTTTAAAATTACTTCACCCTTACTTTTTTAAAACTTAATTGTATCTTTCCATTGTTACTTATCTTCATTGTTATTGCTTCTACACATTGTTAAGCTAAATTGTTATTTTAAAAAAATTCTTATTATTTTTTTGCATCATTTTACCAGTCTACTTGAAAAAAATTGAACTTCAAATCAATTCAAAAGTCAACCTCAAAACAGTTCAAAATTCAGGAAAAATGTTCATAAGAAATCATCAGTGAACTCTCTACCTCAAAATTGGAATATATATATCAAACTCCCAAATTTAACTACTGTGGACTTAAAAGTGGCTTTTATTATTATTAATCAATTATTTATCATTTTTTAAGTTTCACCTCAAAAAACAAATCAATTAAATAGATCCATTTATAGTTAGTTCATAATTTTTATTTAATTTTTAGATTGGTTAATGTTGATCATGTCTATTATATTAATAATAAGTCTTTTTAAATTTTAAAGTTTACTTTATGAATGCTTTTCCTACTTAAACAAGTATAAATTCCGTTCCTTCTTCAGAACGTAAAATTTATGTATCGCTTCATTCGCCATCCCTAAAATTAAAATCGCGTATAATTTATTATCACATCTTAATTTACTACAGTTGCATAAATTTTATTGCTGAGGCTTTTATCTTTCTCTTTTTTTTTCCTTTCCCTATCTTTTTTTCAGATGCTGACTTGGCGAGGAGACAAGAGTGGCCAACATGGCTTCCCCTTTCAGTCGTCGTCGTTGTCGTCGTCATCGTCACCTGACCAAGACGAAGAGCCACACGTCCTCTTCTTCCAATGATGTAGTCTTAAACAAAAGTAGAAGGGAGGGTAGGAGATGGAGAGTGCCGTCATCAAAGGGTTGTGGGAGGGAAGAGAGCCATTCGTAGAGGACCGGCTGGAGCCACGCGTAAATCACACGCCAACCGGAGAGCGGCGAGCGGACTCGGCGGCCGGCGATTAGCCGTTATGAATGGCTGCTGCCAAAAGACTTTGCCGCGAAGAATAGGGAAGGGGGTAGCCTGGCCCACCCTCCCTACAACGAAGAGCTGTCCGTTCGTCGGTGGCGACATCACGTGACCCCCCTTTTCCCTTCTACAAACAAACAAACATGGCAACTCCTTCGTCCGGCCTCCCAGTAGCCACCGCCTTTCGCTTGTCGTTCGCTGCGCTCTTTAGGGACACAGAGGTGAGGAGAGAGAAAAAGAAAGAAAGAAGAAAATTTTTCTACCCCCTCAAAAACACCCCCTCCTTTTTATTCCTCTACCTACGGCGCTCATTTCTGTCACGAGGATAAGTCCTCGCAGTCTTTTATCAACGGCGCTTGCGCAGGACCGAGGCGCCGGGGCCATCCATCATCTTCTTTCCTTACCAGAGGGGAGAAATGTCACTTGCAAAAACTCAGACCGCCACAACTCCAGTACCCCGCGCCCCCCCCCATCTATCCCTACCTTCCTTTTCTGGTTAGGCGACGTCTGAAGCAGACGAGGAGCAAACACAGCGCTAGACCCCAACTTAAAAAGTAACATCGCCCCAAAAACACATCACGTGAAGTCATCCTCTGGAATTTGCAAAGCTCAACTCAAGCTCAAGTTTAATATTTAAAAAAAAAAAGAAAAGTTCCCTCGAATTTCTTCTGATTCTCCTAATGTACACAGAGCGACTCCAATTAAGTTGGCAGCAATTCAACTTTGATATTTTTTTGGTTGCTTATAAAAATCGCTCGCATTAAAACACGAGCAAAGGAACTTATTAAATGGATTGTAGCGTAAAAGCAAGCCTGTAGTTTGTAGTGCAGTCAGCTTTTTTGTCTGTATAAGCAAAATTCCGTCCTGGCTTTGCTAGTATACCAATAAAGATACATTCTGTTGGTAACTGTACAATATAAAGTTCAAATAAAATTCTCAAAATATATAAATTTTCAACGTGCTCAGTATAGTCTTAATACAAAATAATAATAATGAATTACTGTTATGCACCGTAATTTCACGCAAATAACCCGCGCGTCTTCTATGTTTTTTACATCCAAAAATCATTAATGCCGGTTAACTACGTGTGCGGGTTTTCCAGAAAAAAAAAATTTGCTAGAATTATAATTTTAATTCATTTCAAGTAAATTAAGACTGTGAGGAGGCCTAATGGTATTGTTTCGATGAAAGAAATATTTTTTTTGTAAAACTGTAAAATAATTTTTTTAAATGAATAAGCCCAATTTTCATTTTTCAGATTTAGGAGCACAATAAATTTCGGCGAAATCGATATTTAACCAAATTCTTTATTACTCCATAGCAGTTTTAGTCAATAATAAAAAATCCTTCGGAAAAGTCCTCGTATGATTATATAAAACTAGACTGGAGCCTGATTTAACCACAATCCTCTGAATTCCAGACATTTCCCTATTTGTATGGAGGACATTTCCGGGGAATACGAAAACTTTATCAGAGGAGTCAATTCGTAAGAAAGCCACATAAAGTTGGTTGGGGCGAAGATATCATTCGGGATGACAATTGAAGACTTTAAGTGCTATTGGATCTAAGTGTCATTTTTTTTTTATTTTGAATGTTCAAGAAAATACGTTTAACTTTGTGGTTTTATCGAAAAAAGTGACATGTATAATGATTATTCTATCATAGGCACATGCATTCCAACTTATATTTGTTCTTTATGTAATTTGTAAGCGTTCCTACATAATTTACTGTTGGCATAGGCGTTGCGTCTACTGTTCCTTCATAATCTGTTGCTGAAGCGTTCGAAGTGTCTAATGTTGAAACGAAATGATCGCCTACGGCATTGGTTTGGTTTGGTTTGTTTGGTATTAATGTCCTTTTCAACTGCCATGGTCATTTCAGGACGGCGTTATAGGGTCCGCAAATTTTGCCTCGCAAGGGTTCATTAACGTGCAGCCGGCAAACCACTACGCGGGACCAACGGCTCTACTTCCCTTCCGAAGGAAGTGCGAGATCTCAGGATTTTCCCCCTGAAAAAAATTCTCGTCGTCCTCGGGCATCAGAGGCGGTCACGCAACCACTAAGCCACCGAGGCCGATCCAACGGCATTGAAATGATCCTTTAGCTATTCATTATACATGGCACATAGACCCTTTTTTCCGAAAAAAATCTCCATTTACGAATTTTTGGCACTTAGACCTAATAGTCTTCAATTGTAATATTATAATAAATGTCTGCTGTAATTGTTATCGCATATGCTAATTTTATCAAACTTAATCATACAAAATTGATTAAAGTCATTTTTAAAATAATCAACAAGAAACAAAAAGAAAATCAAAAACAACGAATTCAAATCTCACGTTTAAACAATAATTTAATGTACATTAATAACATACCTTTAAGCTATTATTTTGTATATAAATCTTATTATTTTTTATTTTTAAATTAAAGAAAAATTATTTTTAAAAAGCTCAAAACAGTTAAATGAATTTCAAATTAAACGAATAAATATATAAATAAAGACAAGACAATGATGTGGAAAATTATCCCAAGAAGGTATAATACCGGAAAATCAACAGAACTAAAAATTATAAAATTACAAGAGATTATATGAGGCGTTGAGCGCAATAGTGGCCCAACCAACAATAATGTTGAAAAAGAGTAACATGTGGAAATAACTTGCTGATAGATTGCTTTTTACAGTGTAAATATGTAAGTATAAAAAGGTTTTTTTTATCTACTACAATATGCCTTTGAAATATTTATCATCAAAATGTCGTATTTTTGTTTTGCGATTTTCTCAGAACATATTTTTTTCGGCTTGGGCCACTTTTGCGCTCAACGCCTCATATCATAAATACACTGAACGTCAAAAAAAAAAGAAAGTTGCATCCATAGAAAACCTATATGATGCTATGGAAAGTTCCACCGCTGACACAAGATCTGCAAAAGCTACAAGCCAAGGTTCAGTCTGATTGGGAAGAATTTGTACAACTCCATGCCACGACTTCTGGCAGAATGCATTAGAAATAACGGCGGCCCAACATCCTATTGAAAATTGTAATGTTTTTGGTAATTTAACCAATAAATTTGGTCATAATCACGCTCATTGTTTAATCATTTGTTGTGGTTGGTAAGTACTAAGTTCCTTTCAAATATCTTTTCAATTTGAGATTCCTTCTGGGTGTAACTTTTTTGACGATGAGTATAATACAGATCATGGGAACAATATCGAAATTATGTACGAAGGTTGGGGAATAAGTCATAGGAACTATTTTTCTTCTCAGAGTTAAGGGATGGTATCACAAAATGTCATATGTCTCAAGGAAGTCGTGCATTAGTAGTATGTCTCCACAACACCAGATAGCTCTGTGATTTCCTGTTGTTGTACAGAGAGCAATGTTAAATCAGTTCTTAATCAACCGAGAGGATGTAACTCGAGCTGAACAAAACTCGTATATCAAAACAGTTGTTCTCTATTTTGATTTCTATTACTTATTCTGGAACATGAAATTATAATGTTATGTCAACACCCTTAATAAACACGAAGAGCAAAATGTTGGCGTATTGTTAAATGTCCGGACATTTCGTCCATTTCTTGTCCTTTCATCTGTATATTTCACATTTTCCACCCACGCTCGAATTCTCACTAAAAACAAAGCTGCCATAAATCTTAACCAATCCTCATAAATTAAAATAGTAGTGCATATCAGTGAACAGTCCTTTTCCAACAACTTACAAAAAAATCTGAATATGTACACTGAGTTAGCAAAACTCATGGGATAGTTACTTAATATCTGGTCGGGCCACCTCTGGCCCTGTGGAGTGCAGCAATACGGCGTGGTACTGAGTCTGCAAGTCCCTGGTACACTTCTGGAGGCAGTTGACACCAGATAGTCTGCAGAGCCGAAGATAGTTGCTGCCCGTTCGTGGGCGGATGAACCAGTGCCCGGAGCCTGACTTCAACAGCATCCCAGATATGCTCGATGGGATTCGTGTCAGGGCTCCGGGCTGGCCAGCTCAGTCGTTGGACCTCTCCTGCATGCTCCTCGAACCATTCGCGGTCGACATTGGAGCGATGTGGTGGAGCATTGTCATCTTGAAAGACTGCTACGTCGTCAGGGTGTTGAAATGTCAAAAACGGGTGCAGATGGTCTCAGTTGACGATACCGTGGACCATTCAACGTTTGGTCCAGGATAACCAGAGGGCCCATTCCAAACCAGGAAAATGCACCCCAGACCATCACTGACGCCCCACCACCCTGCACCACCACCTGTTGGCATGCGGGATCCATCGTTTCGTGAGCTCTGCGCCACACACGGTGCCTCCCATCAGCGTGGTACAGTTGATATCGTGACTCATCTGACCATATGACGTTACGCCACTGTTGCAGAGTCCAGCCAAGACGGTTTGTGGCAAATGCACGCCGGAGTGTCCGATGACGCTGGATAAGCATTGGCACCCGTGTAGGGCGACGGCTGCCAAACCCGAGGGCATGCAGATTCCGACGGATTGTCCACCGAGAGACGTTTCTAGTGCGGCCAGTATTGAACTGGTCTGTGATTTGCTGCACTGTTGCGCTCCTAGAGACGTTTCTAGTTCGCCGGTCACGATCATTCAGGGCAGCTGGACGCCCGGTATGGTGCCTGTTGTGGACTGTGATGCCTTCATCCAGCCATTCCCGATACACCCTGGAGACAGTTGAGCGGGGAAAGCCAAATTCCTGCACCACTGCCGAAATGGAACTTCCCATGCATCGGGCATCTACTATCATACCCCGTTCAAAAGACCTCAACTCGCGACGACGTGCCATTTCTGATTAATCACTTATACAAGCTCTTCCCACAACGTCTAATGGTCCATTCCCAGAATCCGTTACCCCTGTGAATTCGTGAGCCATGCCCATCAATCAATGTGCTTGCTATCCCATGAGTTTTGCTAACTCAGTGTATTTTGGTAACCCTGTTGCCATCTTATAAAAAAATTCACTTCCAACGGAACTAAAATAACAACTATGGATTTAGATATGAGCACTTCTAACAGCAAGATTTTAAGAAAAGGTAACAAACTTATCTTATAAGTTTGAATTTATAACCTAAAGTACAATTTAACCTTCCTAACCTAATCTAACCTCTAAGCCTACTCAAAGAAAAACTGGCGCGCCCGCCCCCCAATTTGGAAAAGTAAAAAAAAGTGTACACTGATATACTGATTTGAAGGACCAGTGGAAAGTAGAACAGATGGTAACTGAAGTCCAAAGGTATATACATAAATGGAGACAATATATTCTTAGGACCGTGGAAAATACTCGATTATAAACCCCGAGACAAAAGAGATAAACGGATCAGCAGGAAGACCTTATCGCAGATGGACGAATTAGTTTCCTATGTAATTGCAGAACGGGAACAACCCAAAATGCGAATTGGAAGAAGAAGACTGACGTAGGCAATTTCGATGTAGGCCTCGCCATATATAATAAATTTATTTATAATACTGTATAATCTGTCGTAAAATTATAATTTTCAATTCTGTTGGTTTTCCGTTATTACATTTCGTTGACATAATTTAGTTATTTATTTAATTTATGAATTGGGATCCAATAAGTCCATCCAGGACTTGTATGGCCAGAGGCCGATGAGTTGGGTCCCTGGATGGACCTGGATTCACGACTGCTTTTTAATGGTCGCAGCAACCGGGGGGAGGGGGGGGGGTGAAAATTGTCCATCACGGATGGTCGCCCATTCAGTGACTAGCCGTGCCTGATGTAGCTTAACTCTTAATTTACAACGTCTTATCCATATCCACATTTTTTATTTATTTAAATGTTAAAAATATGAATATTTTTTATTAAAAATCCGATTCTGTAATAAAATAAAACCTAACTATTTCTTCATTAACTTTATAAACTGCAAATCCACTTAATAAATCGGAGTAATAGATTAACCATATTAATTTTGTAATTTTTAGACATTTCAAGCTAGAGACATATTTCTACTTTTGTAAGAGAAAATTTTCTGTATGCCTCTTTTTAAAAATGACGGATGTAGAAGCAAATAAGGACGAGACACAAGAAGCCTGGAATTAAATAAAAAATGAAAATGAACACAGGGTGATAAAACCCTGAAAAAAAAAGCTGACGTTTCGGATAGAGGCTATCCTTTGTCAAAGCAAA
>JAHWFO010004499.1:5272261-5288259 GCA_023313115.1 Rhysida immarginata | reverse complement strand
CAGTAGAAAAGCACAGAGTAAGGGTCTCGAAAAACAAAAGATGGATGTAGAAGAAAAGAAGGACGAAACACAGGATGGTAAAACCCTGAAAAAAAGCTGACGTTCCGGATAGAGGCTATCCTTTGTCAAAGCAAAGAGTGAAAAAAGGATGTGTTTGCTTTGACAAAGGATTTTAAAATTTCTCGCTCCTTCTCATTTTATGCTAAAATGCTTAAAAAAAATGATTTAATCAAGCTTTGATCAATATTGCATATTTCGCATAGGATAGACTATACATCAAATCGCTGCAGTTCAATATTAAAACAATATTCTATAGTCCATCAAGCCTTACTTTGCTCGAGATGTGATAGATATGTCAATTGTTATGTATTGTTTAATTTTTGTTGTAGCAGAGTCCAACAATTGAAACCACCATCACATCTCGGACAGATTACGGCTGGATGGACTATAGTCCAAGTTAATTTGGAAATAGCTGATTCTTGAATTTAAAGTATTTTTTAACGCTAAGAGATAATTTAATGGTAGTATGCTCATAGATTTTACGACTCCATGCTATTCCATGGATGAAGAGGGGTTATTATTTAGATTCCTCATTTAGGAGTAATTATAGTCCATCCAGTCTTACTTTGCCCGAGATGTAGTGGCCTTTTCAATTGTTGGGCAATGTTCCAATAAAAATGAAACAATAAATAACAATTGACACGCCCATCAATCTCGGGGAAAGTAAATCCGGATTAACTATAGTCATGAATGGAGCAGTTATATTCATGTTATAAGAATGCATTACATCATAATAGCGCTGAAGCAAATACAATGATCGTATGGTGTAAAAGCGTAAAGCGCAATGGAGCATTAAATTTAAGGTGAAACAAGGATTTGAATATAAAATCAAATTAAATTGTTTTAGAGGTATTCTAGAATCTAAATGGAATTAAAAATAAAATATTTTTCTAAAAAAATAGAAAATAAATATCTATTGGGTTAAGTTATAAAAATCGATCCATTCAACGGGTTTCGGAAACCGTGTGAAATTTATAAGAAACATTAGAATATTTATTAATCTTGCAACGAAAGTTAATAAATTCTTGAAATTTTGTTGAGAATTTTTACTGTAAAAACAATTCAAGAAATTCGCAATTTCATTTCTTAAAATGTATAAAATTGCCACTAGGTGTTCGTAGCTTCCAAGGTGAAGCTATTTTCGTCGCCATAAAATAAAAAGAGGAAGAAAAGAAAATAAAAAAATAAATAAAAAAAGGGAGAGGATAATAAAAGAGGATTCCTTTTGAAACATAAAATTAAACACAGTTTTTCTTTTTAATTTCTTTTTTTTTTCCAATTTCAAGGGGATCGGTGGCGGTGGTGGTGTGTATGAGGAATTCCTATCGACGACGGAAGATACTTGGCATTTTTCCTTTGTTGATTCATTTTAATTAATTACTCCCGCCGTAAATCTCTCGCATTTCGTCCACAGCCGAGTGTGTGCTGGCGGTTTACAGACCGGTGATTTCGGCTGACGGATATTGCGCTGCATTCCACCGAGGGAGGGAGAGGGCATTGCCGTCCAGGCCGCTTCCGCAGCCGCCGCTGTCTGAGTTATGCGCACCGATGATAACGGCGCCGACGACATTAGAGTCCAATGGCGATGCGGAGCGACGCTCAACCCATTAAACCAGGGCTCATTTCTGCGGTCGGCCTTAAACTTGGCTGCCGGCGATCAGCGGGGCGAGAACGGCTTCCTGCCACCGACCCCTCGCATTCGGGGAATGGAAATCGTTACATTGTTCCGGAGTTTGTGTCTGGCAACGTCCAACCACGGACCAGGCTTTCCTCGGATGGAGTTTTAAGAAGGCGGAGGAGGAGAAGGAGGAGGATCATCACTCAGAGCCGTGACAACCGAGCGATTAAAAGCACTCGAGCCATGCGACGGATCGTAAATAAAACCGCAGCGAGAAAATACCGTCCACTGATTAGATTCAGCTATAATCTCCCCAACACGCCCAAAGAGTCTAATTAGACTGCGAGAGAAGTCCAGGCTTAGGGAAACCCACTAAACTGTTGATCGGAATATAACCGTGCAGTTGGTGCACAAGTCCGGCCGTAAATTTTTCCCCCCTACGCCCGCATCCGCCTAATCCTTTCCCGCTCGGTGATGGACGGTCACTGCAGCCAACCGGGTCAAAAACAGTCCACAGCTCCGATTAATTTCATCCAAATCCCACATAACAGATTAAAAAAAAAAAAAAAAGAAATCCTCGAAATGCGTTTGAAGCTAATCTTCGTTTGCTCGTCTTAAATTGCTATCGCCTCTTTATGATCGGAACGAATAAGAGAATTACGCTAAGGAGACATTTTCTGACACTGATGACGTATTTAGTGAAACGGAGCTTAAGAATGGACGGCAGTTTCATCCATTAGGTATTACTTGTAAAAGCAAAAAAAGAGGGAACATTAATAAAAATAACAGCAAAGGATAAAAGCAACTTAGTGTAGCGTAAACATTAAACATGAAAGTTAGCAAACGCTGATCGATTCAGTTTCAAATGCGTTATGCCAAAACTGCTTTCTCGTTTTCATAATAAATCCCAGAACATTTTGCAAAAGAGAATTCAAACATGATGCCAAAAACTCGATTACGCGTTTTTACCTTCTAAAAATGATTTTATGGTTTTCTGTCTATAGTAGAAAGTGCTTAATCTACTCATTACATTTAAGGTGCGACCAGAAATTATAAAGCCACTTAAACATAAAAAAATTAACCACAACATCATCTATTTTGACCCCTTTATCTGCACTTTTTAACGGCCCCCCCCCCAGTTTTTTTAAAATTAATTTTCTCGAACATAGTATTTAGAAAATGTAAAAAAGCTCTATCTTCTTTCGTTCCTCATCATTTCTGATCGAATGACATATCACATGACATATGTTGCCTTAGTTCCAAAGGCCAAGTGATTGCCATCCCCACAACTCCGACTCCAATGGAACAATCTGGCCTAAACTTCATAGTAATGTAGACCTTGTCTAGAGGAATCTGTATACCGAATTTCACTCCTTTACCACTAGATCTTTTGTCCCCTCTAACTTCCAACCCCGTAACTCCGACTTCAGTGCACCAATCAAAACCAAACTAAATCGTGATTTCGAATTTCAACCTTTTACGTCAAAAAATGTAGAAAATATGAAGGGGATAGACGGACATTGTGAAACCAAAACAATGCCAAGAGGATTGCTTTGAGTGATTTTGAAAGGGCCAAATACCGTGTGTCTCAAAAGTCGCGTGCCAAATGGATTAATTGGTTGCTTTGATTTTGTAGATGAAATAGTGAAGTAGAGGAATAATGCTTGTACCGAAACAACGTGTAGAGCTGATACTTCTTTGTTGAGATCACCACAGAACATCTCGAGAAGCTGCAGACGAATTTCATCGCCGGCACCCTGATATTCCTAAGCCCACCAGTTATATTTTTACGCGTGACAGAAGAAAATTTGTATCGTGTGAGACGTTGTCTTCGAGTGCATGGTGCACATTTTGAACATGAACGATAAGCTTGCGAAATCGTGTGAACCTAAAGCCAACATTCATAAACTTTTCATATGGCACGCGACTTTTGAGACAGACGGTATGTTAACTTTCTAGCACCGCCAGCTTTAAATTCAAGAAGGATGTATATAGTACTCACTTCTTTAATAGGCAATCATCAGATACACCACTAGATTCATCTGACGAAGCAGAGGAATAAATATTCAGAGTGGACGAAGCAGAGAAATAGTTTTTTATTCCTTGGTATTCTGTTTGTATTAAGATTTTGTTTCATTAGGCAAGCATAAACTTTCATCTCAAAACACAAACAAAAATTTACATTTTTCATGCAAAAACATGATATGTCCCAGAGTATGTAACAGAGTGGACTAATAACAGAGTGGACAATTAAGTCTAAAAAATTTTTTTCTAATAAAAATAAAAAAGTAATAATAAGGAAAATAATATTAAATGAAAATATAACAGTAAATTTACTAGTTTATATGCAATTTCAGGAAAAAACTTTTTTTTAATCATTAATTTAAATGTAACATAGTGAACATTAAAAACCTCAAATTAAGTATTAGAAAATAAGAATGAGTCTTATCTTGCTTGTTGACTGTGGACTCCAAAATCGATGACTAAGCATGGAAGTTGTACTACTTACTCATCTAAAAATTGTTGCCAGGTTTAATTTAATTTATTATTTTATTTTTGAAATGACTGTAACATAGTGGACATTCCAATATACATAAAATGTTGGGACATTACTAAGGAACAATTTTTCATATTAAAAAAAATAATTTTTTAATGAAATTTATTGTTAAAACTATTTTTATGTAAGAGATGCAATGTTATTGATAATTTACATGGTTGTAGTATTTAAGTAATTTCTTAAATAATGTTTTAACTCTTCTTGATTTGAAGTTGGGACATCAAGATTTGTCCTACTTGTTCTTCAAATAAAAAAAATTAAGACTTTTATAAATCACTTAAGTCAAAACAATAAATACCTGATTATACAGAATTAAATGAAGAATAAATAAAAAAATATGTTTAATTGGTAGCATTTCTGAAATTTTCAGAAAAAATTCAAAAGTAGCGGACATGATTTGTACCATTTTCGTGAGAATGTCCCACATTTCTATCGCCTTTCGTTTTTCGTTAATTGACTTTTCAAATCGTCGCTCATTTTTGGGAGACCCGATAAATTCGAAGTTTAATCATACGGGCATATACACTGAACGACCAATATATTAGAGACACCTCTTACGGAAAAGGGATCGGCCTCCCATTGACACCCAAACAATGGAACAGGCCGAAGCAGTGTATAAAAGGGGATGCATTGGATCACAAGTTGCAGTCAACAGCAGAAGTGGACTGAATATGGGTAAATCCAAGGATTTGACCGACTTTGAACGAGGCATAATCGTTGGAGCTCGACGGGCGCAGTTGAGCATTTCGCAAACCGCGAACCTCCTCGGGTTTTCCCGTGCAACAGTATCAAGGGTATTCCGTGAATGGCAGTTATGCCAAAAAGCAACCTCCAACAAATACAACTCCGGACAAAACAGGGCCGTGGATGAACGAGGCCAAAGGCGACTGGCACGAATCATCCACAGCAATAAGACGAGAACAGCCCAACAAATTGCAGCGCAGTTCTATGAGGGAGCATCCCAATCCATTTCGGAGCACACGGAGCGGTTTAACAACAGGCGGCCAGTACGGGTACCGTCGCTGTCACCGCAAAATCGGAAAGTGCGCCTGCTATGAGCACACAGGCATCGCCACTGGACACTGTATGGGTGGAAGAAGGTCGCCTGGTCCGACGAATCGCGGTTCCTACTTCATCATGCGGACGGCAGACTGCGCATCTGGCGCAGACAGCACGAGGCCATGGACCCATCCTGTCAGCAGACAACTGTACAGGCGGGTGGAGGAGGAGTGCTGGTCTGGGGTGTCTTCTCTTGGTTAACACTGGGTCCTCTGATATCCGTAGACACATCCCTGAATGCGACACACTACTTGAACATTGTTGCCGATCAGGTGCACCCGTTCATGATGACTGTGTTCCCTGGTGGTGACGAACAGTTTCAGCAGGACAATGCTGCCTGTCACCATGCTCGAATGGTCTTGGACTGGTTCGAGGAAAATGACATGGACTTCCACCTCCTTCAGTGGCCAGCTCGGTCGCCCGATCTCAACCCGATCGAGCAGAGCATTTATGGGATGAAGTGGAGAGAAGCATCCGAGCCTTCCCACACTACCGTTCAACCTGCACCAATTACGGGACGCTGTGATGTCAGCCTGGGCTGCTGTTCCTCCGCAACGGTTTCAACACCTTGTTGAATCCATGCCTGCACGTATTCAGGGAGTTCTCGCCGCTAAAGGAGGCGCAACACGCTATTAGTGGGGTGTCTCTAATAAATCGGTCGTTCAGTGTAAGTTAAGCTACGTTTTCATTCATTTTCCTAAGATCTATCAAAATACACCTTCGATAATGTTTTAAGATCGTCTTTCCAGGTTAAGAAAGTTGTGCTTGCCATCAGAAGAAATACACTTCCCAAATTTCTGAGTATAAGAATCTGGACAACCGAAAATCCATCCCAAGAATTTTTCTACAAGAGGTGCCTCTTCAGTTTCCAAAAGTCTTTGCAGCCTCGAGGAATTTGGACCTGCGGATCCATTTTACATGCTTCATCAATGGCAGCGCTATACAATCTCTTTTGCAAACCACATGATTCCAAAACTTTAATAGCCAAAGTGTCGGATACCACAATTTTTAAGCAAGATGGCACTGCTTACTATAAATAAGCGACATTTTCCCCCTAGCAGAAAATTTTTGCTTCATTTTTTCCCATTGCGAAGACTAATTCCATTGCTTCAAGTGCTGGCTTCAAGCAATGGATCTAGTGATTGTGTCTATCATGCTATTTGCATTTTTATCCAGCATGTGGCGGCTTCTTCATGGACAACAATGCTAGTGCTATTCATCGTGCACGATTGTTTCAACTGTAGTTTAGCTAGCACGAAGCGAGCACTTTAGTCATTTACCCTGGCCACCCCAAAGACCAGATCTTAATCCCGTAGAGAATGTTTAGGAAAACTTGGAACGACATATCTTCTGACAGCAAGATCCTCTTCCAACAAATCTAGTGAGTGCTTAGTCTTCCATCGACTTACAAGTGCTTCAAAAAGTTATAGACTCTAAGCTAAAAGGGGGCCCATAAAATATTAAACAGATGTTTTTAATTCAATGATAAGTGTGTGTGTATTAGCTGAAAACTTGATGAAATTTAAACGTTTGCTTGAGGACATCAGATTCAAAGAAAAAATATTTAATAATAAAATAAAATTTCCAACTAGAAATGCAAAGATATTATGCAGTGAAGTTTCTTGTCATTAATGGGGTGCTTACAAATATGTGAAATATTAATTTTTTAATATTTTTAATGTTATCAAAGTATCATATACGCATCAAGACATCTATATTTATACTCTTTTTTTTTAACTGGCTTTAAATTGATACTGCATTTAACGCATCAGAATGTTTGTTGGCAAATCACCTTAAGTAGCCATAAAACTGAAGCTTCATCAATTAACTTCGTTGAAACTTAACTCCGGAGCTATAAACAATTTTGAAAGTACATAAAGAGCTCGATGGATCACCATAAAGAAGATCATTTTATGGGAATTTTGTTACATTTCCTCTCAACCAAGCACGAATGCTACGTTTATAGCTTTCTAATCGCTACACAGAAAACGGGGTAGCGATGGCTGAATATAAATAAAGCAATCGAGAGCTAACATATCTGTATAATCACTGAAACTTCTTAGATTTTAGTAATTTCTTCTGGAGTAGAACTATAATGACATGATCTTAATACTTACTTAAAATTTTTGTTCAGCATCTGAGCATCTATAATACAGAGGTTGAGTCAAAAGTAGTGGCCGACTCGGGAAGGGGGGGGGGTTAGAGTTTGACGAGTTCTGCGCGAAGACCATTTACCACAAGGGTATATCGCAGTTTATTAAGAGAAAAGAGTGGGAAGAAACGTCAGTACGAATTTGAATGCCATAGACATTGTGCCACTTGCGTCAGCCAGTGTAAAAATATGGCAGAAAAATTGGTGATACGCGGATGCGCGAGCAGCAGCCGCCGAAATTTGCAGGGTGGAAGGTCAGGGTGTGACCAATGAACGGCCAGCACGACGGTGGTTCTCCCGCTTTTCGTCTGGAGACATGGGCCTGGGAGATTCGCCAAGGAGCGGAAGACCCAAAGAAGTGGATGACGCAGCCCTACGGCAACAAATGGAAGCTAACCCAAGCAACACCACCCGTGGACTAGCAACGGACATCGGGACATCACAATCGAATGTGGTTCGACATCTGCACGCCATGGGAAAGGTCAACAGGAGCTGCCGAATTGTGCCCCACGAGCTGACGCCCGCGCAAGCACAACAACGGGTGAAGGTGTGTTGTCAACTGCTGGAAAAAAATCGAGGTTCTGCCACATCCAACATACAGCTCCGACCTGACACCTTCCGACTACCATCTCTTCCAGTCCATGGCGCACTTCCTGCTTGGACGGCGCTTTGCCAATGTCAGTGAGGTTGAAGACGCCCAGAAACCGAAGGAGTGGTTTCGCGAGGGCATCCGCCAACTGGCTGATCGTTGGATGAAGACCATCGAGCATGATGGACTCTACTTTGAAGATTAGCAATGAGTGGTTCCTGTCTGGTGCCCATTTAAAAGTTTGCGCGGTGATCGGCCACTATTTTTGACTCAACCTCTGTAGAAATCTGTGTCTCTGAGAATTTCTGCTTTATCTCGATTTACGAGGTCTGTTCAAAAAATAACCAAACTTTTTTTAAATTTTTGTTAATTTAATATACAGCTTATCGGTCTTTGTCTCCTTCAAAGTATGCCCTCCTCTATTCACACACTTGTTCCAACGGTGATCCCACTTTACCATGCAGTCCTGGTAGAAAGCTTCTTCTGGAATATCCTTCAATGCCAATGACGAATTTTTCCTAATGTCAAAAACGGAGTCAAACGGCGTCCTTTCAGCACTGATTTTAATTTTGAAAACAAGAAAAAGTCGCAGGGAGCTAATATCTGGGGAGTAGAGGAGCTTGGGGGAGGACAACCATCTGATTTTTGGCACAAAACTGGCGAATTAACAAGGCTGAGGGGACAGGCGCATTGGCATGATGAAGGAACCATGAGTTGTCTTGCCACAACAGTGGTCTCTTTTTGCGATTCCGTGAATGTTTTCCCCAGTTTCACGCAAAATTTCACGTTGCATCGTTGCTCTCGTAAATCGGACATTGCAAAAATCGCCACGAACATTGAAACTCGTTGTACTCAAATGGCAATAACTCGGAAACATGTAAAAACTTGTAAATAGTCCATTAGGCGGAAGGATACGACATTCGCCGTTACCGCCTAATTAAAAAATTTCGGTTATTTTTTGAACAGACCTCGTATTCGTACATATTCTTAGTTATGTTTTCTTAAAGAAGGACATGTTGAGACCTCATCAAGCACACATGACCATCACCACAGAACCAGTATCGATTGCTGCCGTGGACAGACTTGTGAATACAAGATTGCGGAAACGTTTTCCTTGAGCGAAATTAGCCTATTGGTTTTAGATCGGCTGGTTTAGACTGTGCGATATACACATTCTAGTGACGCACTGGGACATTTGCTGAGAACCGACAAGGCTTCTACGTATCAGTATTTCTACCCGAGAAGTCCTTCTATTGTATCCTTTAATGAAACAAACAGATGCTTTACAATGCATTTTTAATAGAAAAGATAATTAACAACCGGTTTCGCCTTTTCTATCCGGCTTCTTCATCACGACCTGCAGACGTTCGGTATAAGAAACGAAACCGATGGTTAATCTTTTCCAATAAACATGTATTGTTAAGCATCTGTCTTTTTCATTACCACATGTATTTTCACATATTCCTACCAATAAACGACTACAGTCTCAATTTGGCAACCTTCTGTATTTCACTTCCTCTGGAAATCAACAATCTATATTCTGAACTTTTACGAAGCCTGTCATGGTGTCCTGATATTGAACCACTACACTTATCATCTTACTGACAAAAACCATATCCAGAGTGTGCATGGAGTCTGGAAGCAGGGGGGGAGACTACTAATACTAATATAATACTACTGGTAATAACATTCAACGGGTCTACAAGCCGTGTCCATGTATGTCTGGAGACTTTAACCACGCTCTTCTGAATTCTGCGCAAGATTTCCAGACCCAAATAACGTAAGCGCTTCATTAATACGCTCCCAAAAAAGATGCACATTTGGTTTTTCCCGGAGGGTCCTGCAGGCTAAAGTCTGGTGACAGTCGTTTATTAGGAGCTTTAGCATAAGAATGCGCCCTTGGTCTGTATGTTTATCCGGCCGTCCGCAGTTTGCACGATAACTTAAAAACGGATTAACTTTTTCAAATTCTGTTTTCAGAAATATGACCATCAAAGTCTTAGCTCGGCCGTATCAACTTTTCAGAATTTTTCGTGGACCCCTTCAAGTGGAATTCACGTGCTAAAACAGTGAGTGTAAAGAGTACCAAGATAATGGTATGTCATATAACGATCTATTTGTCAAGAAGGAATATATTGTTACTTTCTGTACATCTTTTAAGCATTACTGACATCGGCGCGCGCACATGAAATCGCTTTGTCGACGCACGATTGCTCAAGTGCTCATAATCTATATTATTAAGTAGCGGAAGAATGAAGGTGCTTATTGATTTTATAATGTCAGTCTGTCCCCTTCATAATTTCTACATTTTTTGAGGTAGAAGGTTGAAATTCGGAAATGTAGCTTACTATGGGCATGTCCATCTGCACTAGTTAGTTTGTTTTGATTGGTACACTGGGTTCGGAATTACGGGGGTGGGATTCACAGAGGACAACATATCTATGTGCTATTTAGGTACGTATAAAGGCGTGAAATTCAGTATCCAGATTCCTCTAGGCACGATCTACATTACTATGAAGTTTAGGCCCAATTATTCCAGTGGGGTCGGATTTGCGGGGGTGGCAGTCACTTGGTTTTTAAAACTATGGCAACATATGGCATGTGATATTCATACGTTCGGAAATGATGGGAAGGGTAAGAAGATGCGAGCTTTTTTATATTTTCTACATATTACGTTCGAGAAAATCAATTTTTGATTAAAAAACTTGGGGAGGTAAAAATTGCAGATAAAGGGGTAAAAATAGATGACCGAGGGATTTGCTATTTGCCTTACCCTACTCGAGGGGAGGGTTAAATGCTTTTTAATATGTATATGTATATCTAAATGTACTTCTGCTTCACTGCTAAAGCTCCTCTTTGGACTGTTTACAAGATTTTATTAAGTACTGTTTTCGCCAATCAGTAATTATAGTTCGATGACTGTTGAAGTTGTTTCAATGGCGCATGTTCTAATGTTACCATTATGATACCCCTTTAGAAATTTTCATTTAATAAAATATAGCAAATAATTCATCAAACAACTCATAACGACATATCATGAATGAATATATAAGAGTAATTAATAAATTCGTAGATGGTCGAAATTTGCTCAGGGTGCCTGTTCTAAAGTTTTAAAAACGAATAAAAAATTTGGGAAATATTGTTTCAAATGGTTTATGTCACGGCGACTAGTTTAGCTTTCGGTTATCCTTAATGGTTTATTCATAAGCAACTTACACCTCATATCAATAAAATAGCAATAACTAGCTCAGAGCAAGCGTTCAAAGTGGCGAGTACCAGTCTCAGTGCGCGCATGAAATTTTGTGCACTCTTTCAAGTATCCCTAATGTCTGTTGTACTCTGGGAAGCAAGTTCGCATTAAATTCTACTGAGGTTTCATATACTCGATGTGCCTCCGTAGGGAAAAATCCAGAAGGAGACAGAGCCTTCCCTTCAAGTCTGTTGTCCAAGTGCTTGCGAGCAACAAGATCTCGTGGTGCCTGAAATACGCATTTTTGACCATTGATTTGACCAATCTAAAATGCTCAGTTTTTTAGAATTTGACCCTAAAGATTTGAGACAGTCTGTGTAAAGTCAAGCTAAACTTTGTTTACGAATTAAAATAAAATGGCCAGGAGATGGAGACTTGCAGATTTCTGAAATAGTGCAACGATTTAATTTTGAATTTTCAGGGAGAAGAGGGTTCCAAGTAAAAACTACTTAATAATAAAACTTCAAAATGACGCCTAATGAGATGAGACACCCATTTCAAGCTTCTGTTTTTCTTCCCCCTAAAGTAACATTAATCCCAGAATTTTTCTGTTTACCCATCCAAAATGTTATGTTTGAGGAAGAACTTGCCCATTTTGACTAAGCCTTCCTCAGTTTCCATAAAGGATGCTGAAAGGTTTGTCAGTGGAAAATGAGTGACGGGACAAAAAAAACGAAAGAGGGGGTTAGATGTCAAGTCATAATAACGGTGTTCTAGGAAAAAAAATTTCGAAGGAGGGTCTTAGTTTTTAGTTTCACCTAGTCAGCTAGATAATGATGATGATGATAGTTCTTGCGCGTGTCTTAAGCTTTGACATTCCCAGGGGTGTGAGAACGACCTTTCAGTATCACGACAGGCATCTTAAAAAGGAAGGAAGGAAAGGGAGGAGGGGGGGTATGGAAAAATGGCAGAGGATAGATTAAACGTACGGCTGCGCAAAACACTCTTGTAATAATAGTAATTAGGCAAGCCGGTTTCATCCCCGCCCTGTCGGACAGCTCGATGGCCCTTAAGCCCCCTCCTCCCGCCCTTAATGCCACGGATGCAACCCGTCGACGGGACCGAGGCACGCGTGAGCGCTACAAAGAATAATTAAAATGATTAATTTCGTCAGGTTCCTCGTTAATGCCGACCTGTACAGTTTCAATTAAATTTCGTGCCGCTGAATTTCCGCGCTCGCGTCCGTCGCCCCAACTGCCAAATTCCTGCCGCCTCCGCGGTCTAATTGCATTAAAACTGTGTCGTGTAAATTAAAAAGCTCAGCTCATTAAGAGAGAAGCCGCCTTTGCCTTCTCCTCCTTCTTTCCCTGACGAACACTTTCTCCTCCTCCTCCTCCTCCTCCTCCTTCTTTTGCCTTTTTCTTCCTCCCAGAGCCTGACTCCGAGCTTAACTTCTTGCGCACAAAGTTCAAGTGTCGTCGGCCCAGAGGAAAAGAGAAGCCCCAGCTTCCTCTCAACGGCTCTCCTCAACTGCGCATGCGCATGACTTCATTCCAACAGTGACAATAGCAGTAAACGGGACCCCAAAGGAATCCGAACCACCTCCCTTCCATCCTCCAATCCCCCCAACTCAGTCCCCCTCTTCTCTCTACCAATTCCCAAATGAATCGAACGCTTTCACAGCCCGAAAGTACGATTCAAAAAAGCATTAGTTTTCAAACAAAGCCAACTGATCAAGTTTCATGATATTCAGTATCCAGCATGCAAAATGCTTTCACCTCTTGTGCATCTCCTAAATAACGTAAAAAATGTCCACATCCGATGCGTAAATGAAAATTTCATTTTCTTCATGTGTAATTAATCTTCATCTCCTCTCAGTAATGAATTCGCCTGAAGTCTCTCTCGAATCAGAGTGAGAGTTGAAATTGTTTCCCAAATTTGAATAACGAGCTTTTCCCCCGTCATTATCAGATTTAAGCGAATAACAAAGAATCTCAGATTTTTGATCATTTATGTCAACTAGCTGAACCCGAGGAATTTCCACGTTTTAATTAGAAACAACCAGTAAGGGTTAAAGTTCACTATATCTGAAATGCCAGAGAAAGAGATTCGCTACTCTAATAAAATCTTGTAAACCTTCCAAGGAGCATTAGCTGTTAAGCAGAAGTAATTTTAAATTTGAGAAATTGCGCATGCTTCAAGTTCATGTCACAAATGCTTAAACCAAGGCCAGCTAGATAAACAGGTCCTGACACGGAAAAGTCACCTGATCATTTTGGTCCGAATAAGATGACTAAGACCCTTCATTGTTTCCATCTTGGATCAGTATTTTTTCGTTTGGACTAAGATGGTCAGATGACTTTTTGGTTTCAGGGCCTTTATATATAGCTGGCCTTGTGCTTAAACGATAAACAGAAAGTAACACTTCATTCTTTCATGAGTTGTCAATACGAATCGATTAATATATTACATGCCATATTTAGTATTTTAACGATCACTGTTAGAGCACGTACAATTGACTTGAACCGTGCATTCTTATAAGTAGCTCTAAGCTAAAGCTCCTAATAACAGGCCAGTTCCCCGCGGAAGCGTACAACCGCAGAAATACGACGTGGGCTCCACAGATATTCTGCACAGCGGTCCACAATTCTATGCATTCCGAGTGCTGGATTTGTACGTTTCACAGCGCGTTCCAAGACCTAAAACTGAAATGAATGTTCCTCTAACCATAATTTGTTAAACCTATGAAACGGTGCACTGTCCTGTTAGAAGAGTCAAAACCCGTTGGAATGAAAGCAGAACACAGGGTACAGGGAAAACTAAATCAAGGAGTCTTATTATCTACTACAAATACTTGATTGTAGTAGGAAGAATTTAATTAGCGGTAGAAATATTATGTAAACAAGGAAACGTTGGAATATTGGTGAAGCTCGTATTTGGCTATGCCCATGTCATCAATGGGTGTAATCCATCAGAAAGAATGCACACACAGCTTTTACTGGTAAGGAACATTTGTAAACTATCAGCGACTCCAATGAATACCAGCTGGACATACTCCAAACCATTACGGATTCACTATCAGACTGTACAGTCACTTTCACGAGGATGTCTCCGCTCAAGATTCCTTATCAAGTATCCAGTTTTATTGTTCCCGAGGTGTATACATCGACACCTAAGCCTATATCTTAAAGGGAACGTTACACAGTCCCTCACGAGATGTTTTTCGAGATCCAAGCTTTCATAATTTCAGCTTGATGTTTTGCTGGAATTCTTGTAATTACGGAACACTCTTTTGAAATGGTCGTACGCGAAAATCCTAAATTTGCCTAATATCTCCGAAAGATCCAGCTGACGAGCTTTAGCTATTTCACCGCGTTCTGAAAGCGTTAATCGTTCTAGAAGCTTCCATAGATATCTAACGAGTTATGTACACCACGAAATCATTAGCAGTGCCATGTATTCTTCATTATGCTTTCTGGCATTTCAGTATATATGTACTATTGTATATGTGCATTATTATTTATATAAGCTTAATATTTCTTGATACTCACTGGATTTTTGCGGCCAGGTTCCCACTACTGCTACTGCGTTTCTATGATGTAATGCTGAATTTAAAAGAAACATGTATATGTATCATTAAGTAAATTAAATTAATTGAGCAAAAATATCCGAGTAAATTAAATTAATTAGTACTTATTACTTCATGAAAATATTGTTCGTAAAAATAATTTCACTTTTGTGATTACAGAATTGTGCAACATTTGCATTGCGCAATAAACTGTCTACATTGTGCAATATTTTGATGAAGCGCATGCGCCCGTGTACTCATTTTCTCTCGCTGTATTTATTTATTTATTTATTTATTTAATGCCAGTAACCACACAGTGGCATAGTGATGCCAAACAGGTCAGCCCAGGAGGGATTACAAAGGTTAATAAAACAAATAATAAAGATATTGAACAGGAAAATAAATAAACACATAAATCAGAGAAATGTGAAGTACGATAATGTGTGCAGTGATACAGCATTGTAAATAAAAACATCAAGAAACCAAATAAGAGGTTAAAAGATAAAACTATTAGATTAAATGCTACATAAAAATATAAATAAAATTACAAGAGTGAAGGTCTTGATTATTGTAATTATTAATTAATATATAAACAGGGTCAATCAGCAGCTATCAGTAGGATAGATCTATGTGGCTAACTTAACAGGTAAACGCCTATTAGAACGAAAGTGTTGTATCCCTACTCTATTCAATAGAAAAGGATCAATTACTTCGTTATTTATTTAATTTGGGCAATCTTACTGTTTGATAAGCAAAATTTAATAAATGAGTCATGTTTACTTGCAATTTTTAAGTAATAATAGCTTGAGAAGCCAGTGAACCAAATTGGTAAGTTATATAGAATTCTTGATAAATTTTAAAAATTGCATAGGAATTTCTGCACATATAATATAACCGCTTTAAACACCCAATTTTTTTATTTTTTTTTTTAGTAATTTCCAATAGTAGATGTTCACAATGATGTTTGAGTGAACCATTACAGTTGGGAAAAAAACAGCCTAAATCTTTTGTATACGGAACAAATTGTAATAAAGACCAAATTAAGGAGAACTGGGAAACCACTAATCCACATAACGAAACTTTATTGCGATGGATACGTATTTCAGCAGCCACGCTGCCTTCTTCAGCATCCGATGGAAGCTTTAGATCAGAGAAACACTAAAGCTTCCATCGGATGCTGAAGAAGGCAGCGTGGCTGCTGAAAT
>JAHWFO010004499.1:5131933-5272161 GCA_023313115.1 Rhysida immarginata | reverse complement strand
TGATGTCCATCCACAGTACCTGGCCCCTCGGTATTTTGTTTGTAATAAAGACCCTTGTAAATTACCGGGTTTTGCAAAAGTTCTGTTACACATGTGAGGACCCCCGCAAAAATGACATAACTACGTGTGTGATGCAGCTAGACAAATCCGAATTGATATTGGTGTGTACACAGTGCATATTAATCGATGTAACTGCTCTCAGCGGCAACCACACGCTCTAGGCGCGGTCTAAAGGCCCGACAAACGTTACGGATGTAGTCTTTCTTCATGGCGATCCACACGGGGTAACCGACGTTGCTGTGACGGATCTTGCAGGTCTTGTTCTCGATATGCGCCCACACGCTGTAGTCAAGAAGGTTGAGGTTGGGCGACTGAGGAGGCCAAAAGTCCTCCGACCAGAAGTTCATGTTCGACCCCGACCACTCTTGAACGGTCTTGGCACTGTGGGCCTGTTGAAAGACGTAGTCCGCATTCCTCGTCCCCTTTTTCACACTGGGCAGAACTAATTGGTCAAGATGTTCTTGTAGTCGGCCGCCTTAAGCCTGTAACCGGTCGGGAACCAGATTGGTGGCATTTTCATAGTTCGACTCCACGACGCCGAGCATCATCACTGAAGCCGGGTGCTTGGTTGTAGACACGTAGTGGACCTCAGAGGTTTTTTCATCAGAAAAGATGTCAATGCGATTGCCATGGCTCTTCAAGTCGTTGAGAAGGCGACGACAGCGCTCCCGACGTTTTTCTCGCATGCCATCCGTCAGCAAAGGTCTTGCCACGCGCCTCAAACTCTTTCCACCCTCTTTCTTGAGGCTCTGGACACCTTAGCCACAGAAATCTTCTTTTTCTTTGCGAACTGTGTCATCTTGAGAGTCGGGTCACGTTCGAAGGCTTTTCTGACACCCACACGATTGATCTGCCTGCACATGGGCGATCTTTGAGGACTTCCTCTTTCTTCAGCCTCCCTGCGACTCTGTGGACAGTCATATCCAGCTGACGTTGAGCTGCTTAGCGATGTCAGACTTGTTGTGGCCCGCGCAAAGGAGCGCAGAGATCTCGATTCTGTTACGTTCCATCGCAATATCCTTGCACCAGAATCGCATTAATTCCACCTATATACGTTTACATTATGGTATCGCCCACGTCTTCAACAGCACCTGCTCCGTGGATGCTTTCACTCCCCGATATCGACGCATTCACAGGTGTAACAGAACTTTTGCAAAATCCGGTACATCCAAATTTAATTGAAATAAACCTTCTTATGAATCTGATCATTCTAGACTTGTTTGCACTTAATTGGAGACCCATTTTTTTTCCAAGCCATTGAAGAACCTCAGCGGTTTTCTCCTGAAGCATAGAGCTTAGACCTCAGCCAAGAAATTACCAATTTATTTATATCCAAGCAGTGAAGCTTGGATATTAGTCGCCTGAGAAATGAATAATCAAAGGCTTTAGTTGCATCAGCATAAAAGACGTCCAGTTGGAAATAAGACTCCGTGGAATCAGCAATATCAATTGCAAGACAAGTCAGATTAGCTAAGGCTGATTTACCTTTCACAAATCCATGTTGATTATCCTTGTGAAGCTTAAATTATGAAGCAAAACTTAATTTATGTTAGATACAAATAATATTTAGTAATATATGTTTTTTGCTAAATAGATGCATCACTACTGACAACCAATAACCCAATGACAAAATTATCGTTTTTATATAAATATCACGTTCTGAGTAACGTACTGTGTATAAAATATTGTTCGGGACAAAAATTGTTTTTCTCTGATTCTTAAACTGATAAAAGATCTCTGTAATTTAGATCTAACTTGAAATTTTTATTACAGGCTTAGATGTAACTTAAAATTACGTATTGATAGTGTTAGTCATCAATTATAAGGTCATCAAAAAAAAATTAAATAAATAAAAAGCGCCTCAAAAAGGAACTTTGACCAATTACGGGTAAAATTCAATTTAAATGCACAGAATGAATAAATAACGCTACCTTCAGATGTAGAAGAAAAAACCTTATGCCTATTATCATGCCAAAAGCTTTAGTATCATTGAATAAGATACAACAGAAATCAGAACAACCATACTCTGTCTAAAATTCTGATTTCAATTATTAGACATTGTTGGGAAATACAATTAACAATGTCTAACAACTGAAATTGGAAATTTATTTGGAAACTCCCCAGTCAAACATTCATTGGACAGAGTGTAGTTGGATTTAGTCGCACGGCTATTGTCTTGAAATGTAATGCGATCTTCTAGAAGGTTCCATGTAAAGTATTCGAAACTTGACATTATTATAGAGATTAGCTATTTTGGAACAACTTACAGAAGGATTGTTCTTGGATGATCAGGATGTTACTTGCTGTGCCTCCGTGCATATCGCACTGTTATTTATCTAGTCTAATAATAAGAAATTTCTATTACAATAGACTCTTCCATGTGGCGTGTTAATCATGAATGTACCGCCTGATAGAAAAACCAGGTAAAATTTTTGGGTCCCTTTATCATTAAAATAGAATAATTACTTAAGACTGTGATGGAAATGCTATCAATGAGAACTTCTAGCCATGTAGGTGAAAAGTTAAAATCGTAAAAAAGCAGCTGTCTATAGTACAACCTGACGAAGCCGAGTACAAAAGGCAAAACCAGTTGTTTCTCTAAATTAGGCATGCATTGTAAGGCGTCTATTTTTTCACTAAACGATACAAGGATATAATGAAAAATATTGAAGAAAGCACTTCTATTACACAGAATGTCCATAGCTTGGCTACGTATTAGGAGGATCATTTTGAGTTTTAAAAAAAATCAACATAGGTTCAAATTGCAAGAGTTTAATAAAAACATTAATTCTAAATTAATAATTTGATTACTTGTTATTCACTTACAAGTTTGACAAATGTTTGACTACATTTCCAACCAACAGTTTCCTCATCGTTGGATTGGTCCAAGAGGTTCAGTGGCTTGGCCCCAAAGACCAGCTGATCTATCTCAACTGGATTACTTCCATGAAATCTGTTGTGTACACTGTTAGGCCAAACACAATGGTTGAACTTCTCCAGAAAATAATGGAGTGCGGTGAAAAGTTTAAATAATGATGGGGATGTTGTATCTTAATTAGTTCGATCTAATCTCTTACAGATAAGTTCAAAGAATTAACCACCATGGTGGTTATTTCCAGCTTACGTGTGAATATTCAGAATGTGCTGTTTTCCTCAAACCAAAGTTGAAACTTTATTTTATGTCGCCTGCGATCAAAAATTCCCATTTTAGTCTAATTTTTATTTCAATTAATTTTTCAGATACTGCATATCCTGAAGCACAAGAGATGCTGCAAGAAATCAAGAGTGTCTGCTCAGGAATACCCGGGCCATGATAAGAAAATTAAGAGAAAACTAAAGAGATACGAAGCTTAGAAGGAAAAAAAAATGTATAAGTATAGACTCTGTAGAGCTAGAAAAACCCATCTATTTTTCAGAAAAGGAGAACTTGAGCGGTTTTAGGCTTTTGCTATAGAAGCAGAACCAGATTTATGTTTGAGATTCAAGGATTTACAAGGGCCTCTCGTTCCTCTCGCTCTCTATCATCCTCCTCTTGGGTGACACCGAGTGATTTACCGTCCCCGCATCGGCCTGTGTTCCCATTCACACCGGAAAACAGGATTAAGTCGCCGATCTCAGTATCTTCGAAAAGCAGCAGCGTAGGCGGCAAACACCTCTCAACACCCGCCCTCAACTACCCCCCGTCCGTTATTAATACCTTTCGCCAGAATGTGACGGAACGAACCGGCGGTCCCTTGACTTTGAGAGGAATATTCTACACCTTCCACCCCACTATTTATCCTTCGGTTAATCGAATTAATATTATTATTAATAATCTTTATATTCTTTAAAAGAATTGATTAATGAAACACCTACAGAATGATTGCTAAACGCCGATAAATTATTAAACGCAAATGATTTACTTCGCAAAGGCATCAAGTGACTTTTACCTTAGATGGGATGGAGGAAAGCAAAAATTCAGGTGATTAAATAAAACTGAAAGTCCTTAACATAAAAATTAGGTGATGAGTAGTGGGTGTTAACGAGATTTAAATTGATAATTAATCAACCGCATTTAGGCGATCTACTCACCATTCATCTTGTTCAATATAAACTAGTTTCGAAAATAAACTTAAGAATATCGAATTTCTGGTCAATTTTTGTGATAAATTTCGTTCAAATGAGGCCGAACTTGTTAAAATTAACATCGAAGTTTCTACATCTTGACCCACAATATTTTAAAAGAAATTATTTATTAAACAATATAAATACACCTCTCCAATAAAGCTTGAGGGATTATATTATACATGTAAATTTGAAACATGCCTAGCTGGACTCATTTGTGATGCAGTATGTTTCACTCAGCAGAGATCATCTATTCAGATACACGATCACTGTGGCCAGTTTGGCATTTTTTTTAAAGCGCTTATCCTTGTTTTCATTGTTTTGTGCATTGTTTAATTCTTATTAACAATGCCCAACAAAGGACAAGCGCATGAAAAAAAAGCCAAACTGGCCACACTGTACACGATGTCCCCCAAAGGAATCCCCGATTTTAAGAGCAAATTATCCCGAAAACGGAGCTCGATAGAAGAATGAAACAAATGGCATGTTTATTTTGAAAGTCATAAAATTCTGATAACGAAAGTTTTAAATTTAGTTACAAATGTTACCGACAGGTGGCGCTGTACTGAAAATTTCATTCTTCGTTTGAGCCATCTCTGTGCTCGAAAGGTGCACATTTTGAATCCATTGTGATGTGATTGCAATAGCTCCTTGCGAAGGACAGTTTATAGCCTATTTCTCGGATTCCGTAATGCGACTACAGCGTACAGCGGCAGCATTTGTAACTAAATTTGAAACTTCCGTATCAGATTTTTACAGCTTTCGAAATAAGCATACCACTTGTTTCATTCTTCCATCGACCTCCGTTTCCGAAATATTTACTCTTAAAATCAGGGAGTCCATTGTGGGACACCCTCTATCATCAGAAGTTTGCGCACGAGATTTGTCATTCTGAAGAAAATACTCCGTTCAACTGTAAGTGGCTGTAATCTCAAAGAGAAGCTTCAGTAAAACCACGAAGTGATAGGCATAGAGAATGACAGATTGTCGAATGCTAGCAAGTCTTTAGCTGAGACAATTGCTAGAGAATTTCGAAATCCAGTTTAAATACTGCCAGTACAATAATCATTTTGAATTGAGAACATTAAGCTTCTAGGGCTCATAACCCCCAAATCAGCAGAATCAATATGAAATGACGATGTACATGTCATCGAAACCGGACAATGGAAAAATAACATTTTGGCAATTAGATCTGGTGGATGCCCGCAGAACGCTCCATGCAGTGCCCAGTGTGAAGTTTGGAAAAGGCACCATGGTATATGGCTCATCTTCAAGATTTCGATTGGGCCAACTTGTTCCAGTAGCAGGAACATCTATATAACTTTTGATATTTTACACAATTCTGCACCACCAATAGCGTGGTAAGAATTTGGGATCGGAACATTCCTATACCAACACGACAATGCTTTTTGTCACAAATTATGTGCAGCAATGGTTTGAGGAGATCCCGGTTGAAGAAATGGACTGGCCTGCACAGACACCAGATACACTTGAACACCTACAGTATGAATATGGACCAACTAGATCACATCGCCAATAACTGTGACTGAACTCATCGACGTTCTTCGGGAAGAATGGAAGATGAAGCTAATTCCAAAATCTGATGGAAAGTATTTCTCGAAAGTTCAATACCATATTAATTTTCGTAAATTCATGCCAAAAGCAGATGTCCGGAAACTTCTGATCACAATGTAGAATATGGTCGCCACAGATCACTTTATTCGTAGCTTCAAAACAGACAATTCCAAAACAGAAATACAAAATGTCCTGTTCAGCAGAAATAACAAATACAAAATAAAAGGAACTCAAATCTGAAAAAAAAAAAGACTCCTAGAAAGAACTGCGTTCAAATGGAGCGCTGCCATTGTCTTAAGTCAATAATAAAAAAAAATAAGTCAGTGCAGTAGAGAGCGAAACGCATTTTGCAATATAGGTCATGATGATCTGACTACCATTCACAAATCATTAATTATCCCTAAAGCTGGCTGTAGAAATGGTGGAATGCAACTTCTGAAAAGAAAAGACGAATGGAAAGAGTCATACGAACAAACGAATCGAGTTTCGCACACTATTATCTGAAGCAGTTATCATGTGGCTTTATTCGTCTTTTTTTTTTTTTTTTATAAATTTGAGCCATTTTCTCTTATCACTAACCAATAACACAACCCAACACGATTTTTACCTCCGGAATGTTCAAGGGTTTTCTGAAGTATTTTGCATCGTAAAAAACGAATTTGATAATTTTAACTTCCTATCACATCACGCTCCCTTGTTAGTAGGAGATAGAGGCCTGAAAGTGTGGAACCGAAAAAAATTCAGTCTTGGGGACAGCAGAGGCAGAGTTTGTGAGTGTGTATTGAAAAATATTTGGATTTTTGAAATTCTGACTTCGGAATCTTAAAGACCATCAAAAAGTAGAATAGGAATGTCTGCAACACCCACTCTCTATCTCTTTGCGTTCATCGATAAAATTGGGTTCAATCATTAAAAGTTCCACACTTTCAGGCCTCTATCTCCTAAACGGTTGGATCAATTAAAAAAACAATTATAATCATTTCTCGAATATTGTGTACAATCTGAATATACCATTAAATCTTATTATTATACCTGTATAATAAAATTAGCGTTATGTAATATAAACATTCCATTATATCTTTACATCTAGACATGACAGAAAAATGTGGGCATTTTCGGAATTAGTGCATCATTTTATATCAAAAACACCCACATTTGTTTCAGAGGTATGGAAATTTTTTTTGTTGAGTAGTGTAATATTCCTCTAACTTATGCTCATCCCTAAATTACTTGTTTAATGCTTTTATAAACGATTTTAGCAATAACATTTTTTTTAAAATCTATACTATATGCAGATGACGTTGTGATTATAATATCTGATCATTCGTTAGATATGGCGTTAACAAAGATAAACTTAGCCTTGCAACAAGTTTCAACATGGTCTACAGTAAATGGGCTTAAAATAAGTACTGAGAAATCAAAATGGGTCCAATTTGAGCAGCGTAATAAAAATGGTTTACTTGATAATCGATAGCTGTTTATCAAAATACCCCGCTTGAAAAAGTTAACGATTTTAAGTACCTTGGTTTATGGGTATCTTCGGATCTTAGCTGGAGTAAACATATTATAGAATTAGCTAAAAAATTATCACAAAGGATAGGTCTGATTTTTGCAAGAAATACAGGGTGTTTTTGAATTGAGTACAGATTTTTTGGGAGATGATAGAAGAGGTCCTTAGAAGTATTTTTTGTCATATGAACATGGGCTCCCCGCAGCTCCGTTTACTTACAATACTGCATTGAACAATCAAATGACACCGGGACGCAGTGTGCGTTGGTAGGCCTAGATTATTTTATTTTTAAAAATTAACACAAGCAATCTACTGTATGACTTATATAGTAATTGTTCGAAATGACCGCCATTTGCATCTTAGCACAATTCGCAACGCCTTATGATGGATTGATGTACGCCTTATGAACAAGCACGTGCACCTTGAAATTTCTTTGCAAACAATTACTTTAAAAGTTATTACAGTAGATTGCTTGTGTTGTTAAAAATAAAATAATTTAGGCCTACCAACGCACACTGCGTCCCGGTGTCATTTGATTGTTCAATGCAGTATTGTAAGTAAACGGAGCTGCGGGGACCCCATGTTCATATGACAAAAAATACTTCTAAGGACCTCTTCTATCATCTCCCAAAAATTCTGTACTCAATTCAAAAACACCCTATATATTAATCATGTTATACTTTGCCCTGTTGCACTCATTATGTTTTGGTATTCTGTTCTGGGGCAGAAGTAATATTACTGATATTAACCTTCTGATTTCTTTACAACGGAAAGTTTTAAGAATAATTTTTCAAAATACTATAAGGACGGAACAAATAAACACTCAAATGAAAGTTCATAAGCTTCTCCCAATTCGCTTAATATTTGTAAAACAGATTGCTCTTTATTTATTTAAATTCAAAGAATAATTTAATTACATCTGATTGCTATTATAGTTACTTAAAATTTCCTTCGTCTTATCTCACAAGGAATATTGGATTACCAATAATACCATTAATAACCCGTAATTATGCCAAATCACAATTGTTATATACTGGCCCTAAAATCTGGTCCCAACTTCCATCCGAAATTCGATCTTCAAACACATTGCATCAATTTAAAGTAAGGTTATCTACCTGGTTACTTTCGTTGCACCCTGGTGTTGTTTTTTTTAACTAATTTTTCTTAACTAATTATTTCTTCTTTTTTTTTTGTTTATTTATACTTTTTTTTGTTTGTGTTCCTGGAGGGGAGGCTACCAGACAGGTCCGCCTTTATGCTTCCCCTCCTTTTGGTTGTGTTTTTGTTTGTTTTTTATTGATTAATGATGATCTCATCCTGGTTTTGTCTAGTGACCAGGTTCGAGGAATCTGAAATTAAATAAAAAAATAATAAATATAAAAATTAAATTTAAAAAAAAAAAAAAATTCCTGGTAGTACTGCTCAAGCTGCTTTAATTCCTAATGAAAGTGTTCACCTTGTTCATCACTCATGCTTCCCAGATTCTCAGGAAACAATAAAGATGAGAACCCAGAAAGTGGATTTTTAAAGACATATTGTGGTAATTAACCAGAAGTTTGGAAACAATTTGTCTATACTTCTCTTTTATTTAAATTTCCCAAGAATTCTTTTACCACCAATTCTTAAAGATGTCCATGCAACCTCAGATAAACAGTTTTTCAAATTTGTCATCCTTTAAAATTTTTTCTAATTAATAGGCCAGCAAATAGGCTTTCTTGAGTTTGGCTTCGGATACCCAGAAAAACATTTTGCAAGTACTTAAACGCAGCTTCTTGTTGGGCAAGTGCTTTTACAAAGTTTTTTTTCATCAAGCCCAGATTAATGTCAAGCAGAGGTAAAATTATCCTATTTGGTAGAAGTAAGGGATTGTACTCCACATTCATTTTTACAGAAACAAATTAATTTTTAACCAACCACACTTTTTTAACGTAATAAGCATCTGTGGTTCTGCTATCCCATAAGAATAAAAAAACAAGAATACTTTGTCATTTTACAAACAACCAAATGTGACCAAAAATTTCTGTCTATATATTTGTCATCAGTAGACATACAAGTCCCAAAAAATATAAAAAAATTTTCTGGGGGAAGGCAAAAATTAAAATTTGTAAATTAGTCTTATTAGCATGTGCTCATATAGTGCAAGCAACAGCCAAGAGCAGTAATCTCATGAATGATTATACGAGGCATGTCTGGAAAGTAAGTATTCTTTCAAAAATGCATATTTGACAAAATTTCCACTTAACTTATGTAGTGAAACAGGAGTCATTTTTCAACGTAACAGCCACTACTGTCCAACGTCTAGGTACATGTATTTCAACCTCTGGAACAGCATTTCAACCTCGTGCTTGATCTTTTCATCGTCGTGGAAACATTGTCCAGCAAGACGTTTCATCAGGTTAAGAAACAAGCGCAGACATTCTGTTGAACATCGTTCCTGACTACCTCCAGAGAATCAGACTCATAATGTTAAATGAACAAGTCTTTGTGAATATGCACTGGGTGCTTACCTTGTGCTTGGAAAAAATGTATGAGGGAGTGCACTACATTTGGCAGGATTCTGTCAGCACAGCCATTCTATACATGTTACTCGACTAGACAGTGTAGCAATGAGGAACAGACGCGAGAGGGAATTGGAATTACTTGTCTGCCTACAGGGGTTGTAACTTCACTTCCCAGACGTGTCTCGTATATTAGTAATTTATTATTTTAACAGCGCAGTATATAAAAACAGAAATCATTAAAGTAACCCGTCACAATTTTATTTTGTCACATTTTATTAAAGCTACAAAGATAATAAAACTTATTAAATTAGAAAAATTGATATTACAAAAACAAAAAAAAACAAAACAAAACAACCTTAACACAGCTTCTGCCTCATCCAAAAAACATCAGGTCACATAATACGAAGGAAGGACAATGTTTTTTTTTAATAATGAAGAAACGAAATATTTTATTTCACCATATGTATAACATAAAAGATGCCTACACTCATTTAAAAGTTTTAGTGGATCATGTTCCCAAAACTTAGGAAATACAGGTTTTGTTCTATACAAAAGTCAATTCATACATTTATACAATTAAATTTGTTTTTTAAAGTAAATATTTAATCCACTGAATAAAGAAAACTTAATTCACAAATCCATATTAATTAGTAAACATTAATAATTTCTTAAATAAAAAATGTAACACGTAAAGATTTAGCAAAATATCCAAAATATTTAATAATTTCATTATATAATAATAATAATAATAATAATAATAATAATAATAATAATAATAATAATAATAATAATAAATGTTGCCAAGAAATCCAAAAGAGAAGCTCGTGTAGGAATGAAGACGGTTAAAACAAACATAATTATGACTTTAAACCAAGCTTTTCTCCCTCCAACTTTTAAACACATGCATACACACACAAACAAACGCATACATACGTATAACACAATCTGCAACATCTTTCTTCTCTTTTTATTTTTGTAACCTTGCAAAGCTGGAGATGATAAAAGCTTTCTTAAAAACATAATAAGGTAGCAAATAGAGTATTTACAGTTTTATCGCAGAAAACATTTAAAGGAACAAGAACCCATTAAAAACTTTCTGATATAGGTAAGATTTTTACAATAAACATCTAGAAATCAAACGCTTAAGAAAACCCGCTTGAAAGTGAAACAATACTCGAGCTCATCTGAATTTTTTAATATCAAGAACAAAAGAAATTAAAAAAAAACATTTAAAAACAAAAACCCCAATTCATAACAAACAAGGTTTAAACGATTACTTTTTTACTAGTGAGAAAGAATAATATTCACATCAACGGAAGAAGAGAATTTTATTACAACCTCATCAATAAAAAGATAAAAAAATAACAGCATAGCATGCTTCTCTCTTTTAATCGCTTAGAGAATGAAAGAAAAAAAAAAATCTGCATGGGAAAATAAAACTCCATACATCATCATCATCCTCCTTAGCACAAAAAAGAAATTAATGAAATATCAAATTGAGTGCTATGTCCTTTTTTTCGATTGTCTTTATTTAAAAAATAAATTTACTTTATATCAAGTAAATGCTCCCTTTTATGCACTGAATTATTAACTTACGAGTTAAACAGAAGAAATGAAAATTAACTTTATAGAAAAAAATGTTTAAAATATAAACATAAAAAAATAACGTGAAAAAAATATAAAAAAAGGAAAAATATGATATTTATCTTCAATTAGTATTTAGTAGGAGGTGACCGCGATCTGGAACGTGACCATCTAAAAGCAAAAGGAAATGCATTAATTAATAAAAGTAAAATATTAATTAATAAGATGCTAATAAAAAAAAAAAAAAAAAGCAGTATATTGAAATCCTTACGAAATAAAAAATATTCTAACATCCTCATAATGAATTTTAATACAAGGGCTACTATAAGGGTGTGTTTGTTCAATGCGACAAAGCAATAAAGTTCATGCAACTGCGTTTGTTCAGTTTCGTCAGACTCGGTGCTTCCGTTTCCAATTGCTAGTGAAGCTCACACAATTATGCTTCTCTGCCCGACGAAATGGAAGGGCTATGGACTTGTGAGCTTCTCAGGATTAGCATTAGGGAAGGCCATCGGCATTTTAGCTGATGCCATAATTACAAACAAAAAAATATTTTAAACAGAATAGAAAATTCATACTAATAGGATTAGGGATCATTTTGAAAACACAATTTAATGAAAACGGGGTTCGTACGGTTTGCTCAACTTCAAATTCCAGGCTTTTTCCAGGTTTTTCCAGATCAAGAATTATGACACGCATGAATCTAGCTAGAATTTTGTGAGTGCTGGTTAATTTTTCAAAGAAAAAGAGACATTTTTATATTACCACAAAAGTCGTAATCAGCATCATTGTAACATTTGGAATACCAATGGTATTTTAAATCTTACCGATACCTTAAACTTACATCATATAATGCATAATTTACTTACAATCCAAGTGGTGGTCGTAAAAATGATAATTTTTAATATGCTGATCGCAATATAATAGTACTGGTTGTGTGACTAGTGCAGCTAGATTCCTGACATGTATTTGTTTTTTGTTTTTTTTTTAATTTACTTAAAAATGGAGTAATTTATATACAGTTTCTGTCATAACTGACTTTATAAGCTGCATTAATTCGTTATTGACATATCTTGCAACGTTATTGCAGACAGAGTTTTTAACGCCAAAATGAAGTTTGAATAAATAAATTTTCCTATTCCAGTAAAAGAAATTCCAGTGGAAAAAAAAAGCCAATTTTATACTGTTTTTCCAGCTTTTCCAGCCTTGAAAACAGTTTAATAAAATTCCAGGCTTTTCCAGAAATTTAAGGCTGCATACAAACCCTGGAAAATATCGCTTTATCCTTTCATTATTTACTGTGAGCAAACCGAAGTTGTTCTCACGAAGTCGCTTGTATGTCATCAGTCTGGCAACTTCACGGCATCGTGAATCATAGTTACAGCTGGTCACTTTCATCGCAATAAACAAACACGACGTCAACGATTCATTAGATTTCAAAACACTACACGTATTTTCCGAAGTATTATACAGACAGATCGATACTTGAAAAGAGTGATACACCAAATTTTCATCATGATGTAACAAAGCACGAAAAGAGTTTATGCTGAAATATGCAATCTGTTATTACAATACAGCATACATTTAAAATAGAGTACAGTAAAAAACCATATAAACAGAGCATTTTGTGGTGGTGTCGCAGTTTAAGGACACAGGTTATCTGTGTAAATGGAAAAAACAATGGTCGACCAACCACGTCAGCTGAAACAGTGAGGGAGAGTTTTGTTGCCATTTTAAAAAGGCACTGCACTCTTGTGCCAAATGGTGTATCATGATGAAAACTTGGCGACTTTACAGTTCTTTTCATGTATCAATCTTTATGTGTAATAATGTATTTTGGAAAACAGTGTTTTGAAATCAAATGAATCATGCATATCAGCCCTTTACTTGGTTAATCAATATATTTGACTTTTATGGATAGGCTAAAATCCTATTTATACAATAACAAATATCATGATCATGGTTAACAGATGGCAAGAGATAATCCCCATCCATATAATACAGGATTTTATAGAAACGTTAGTACAATATGTTGTACAAGGATTGCTTGCATGACTTTCTTAATAATTTATTATTGAAATAATATTCTAACAATATTTTGCATGGTTTTTTTGCTTTTAAAATTAAATTAAAAGAAAAGAGCTTTGAAGTTTCAAACAAGGTCTTAATTGAATTAACATTAATAAGCTTATCAATAATGATAACGTTTTTCTAGAATAAACACTTGACATCCATTCAAAAATTCACATCTTATCCTTACCGCCTTCTGTCCCAGCGACTGACTTTCCGAGGACATTCAGTTTCTACTGGGCTTCGACTACGACTGCGACTGTCACTCCTACTTCGGCTACCACTGCGACTTCTGCTACGACTACGAGAACGGCTCCAGCTCCGGCTTCTACTGCGGCTACGGCTGCGACTGTGTTCTCGCTCTCTTTCTGCTCGTTCCCTTTCAGCTTCTAGCAAACGATGACGCCTTTCTCGCTCTCTGAAATTTAAAGTGACTGACTGATTCACATTTCTTAAGAGTGCAATAACTTTCCCAATTATTTACAAAATATTAATTTTATATACAGTAGAAGCTAACTAGTTTTTAATCTGTTAAAACTGAAAGGAAATAATTAATTTGAGTATAGTCACATCATAAGATCAAGAACCCTGAGGAGGATGATCGATTAATTAAAAAAGGGAATAAGGGTGAAAATTCCGGGATGGGGAAGTAGGAAATTAAGTCGTATTTGATAATTAACTCCTCTTTTTTGGCTTATCGATCATACCACTCGGAGCTCTAGATCTTACAATTAACTCTACTGGCCAATGTTATTTTATTCTGAAATGTTAAACAGTTTTCAGCAGAATGTGTTCAAAATTAGTCAATAAGGAATTTACAGTACTCAATTACAAAAAAAAAGATAATCAATAATCAAGCAACTTTTAGAACACATATGTATTAGCTATGCAAGGTAGACAAAAACAAGAATTTGAGCAACTTTCAACATACGATAGTCAGAACAAGATAAAGTAGATCCAATACTTCTGCAACTGCCCATGTCTTGGTCTTTTCTCATACAAATGTTGCTCATGTAATCTGAGAATGATGCAACACCCAAAGAAACATCAAGCTACAGGCATTCCTGTAGTCGAAACATCTATCAATAACAAGAGCCAACGGCACTTGGAGAGGATTTTATTCATCAATCAGTGAATAACAATTCATAAAACCAATCACACAAGTGGAATGCAGAGGATAATTTCAAAATGAACTATGTACCAATTAAGCAAATGATAACCCTTCAGCACAAAACAAGAGTTTCTCTTTCCATAAATATCTGCGGTGACCTTTTCTGGGATAAACTGAACATGCATGCGACGATTCACCATCTGTTGGCAATCAGCAATAGTACACCAGGAGGAAAACATCTTTATGATGGGTGTGCTTATAGAACCAAATAGAATAGAGTACATTTCTGTAACTTTTCCGATTTCAGTAACTTCAGTTTTTTAAGTGGTATAAGTTTTCATGGAAACCTCATTGCAAGCTATGCTTTGTTTTCCTCATGGTATAGTTCTTGTATCTGCCACCAGTTAGCACTCAAGTATCACGAAAAGTTCTATTTTAAAAAAAAAAAAAAAAGGAATAAATAAATGAAATGATGGAGCTATTGTGCTTGATGCTACAGGCTGGTGGCAATTCTATCTTTGTCTAGGGAATGTTTTCATGGTCACCTTACATCCCCTGATGCATAGAGACAGCACTGAGCATTACATTGTATCAGAACATTATAACCAACCTGGGCATAGCTAGAGTTTTCAACTCCAAGATAAGGTCTATTTCAGCATGACACTAATATACAGGGTGACCCATTTTAAAGTTTCCCCGGGAATATCTCAAAAACAACACATGGGATCGAAAAAAGTTCTGACTGAAATTTATTTGTCTCGGAGGGGCAATTGAACGGTATTAAAAGAGACCCCCCCCCTCCCTCACCCCATTTTTAATGTACTATCCGAACATACAATAAAAAATGGGGGTTCCTTTTTAAGATTTCAAAGTTGTCTCCCATGCTACCCCAAGGGGTGGGTAAGGGGGTCTATTTTAGAACCATTCGATTGCCCCCCTCCGAGATAAATTTCGTTCGGAACTTTTTCCAATCCCATGTATTGTTTTCGAGATATTCCAGGGGAAACTTTAAAATGGGTCACCATGTATACATCCAAGCTCATTTGAGGTCTGAGGAGATCTAGAAGCATGGTCAAGAGCTTTTCATCGTTCCACGGCCCACAGTTTCCAAAATTAATCTCATCAAGCATTTGTGAGATGAAATTAAAAAGTATTCTTGGGTGCAACAATAACGAACTGCTAATTTTCCAATAACACAATAACACAAATTGCCTATAATAATCTGATCATAAAACCAGACAAATTTAAAATTTTAATGCACAAAGCCCTACTTTTTGACTCGCTGCTAAAAAAACAAAGTTGCTTTCTTTTTGAGTGCTCTTCTTAGGATGGATGGAGTGTAGCAGTGACATTCAGGTCTGCTGGGAAAACCTCAATGTTGTCAGTGTAAAAGTTTAACGACCGTTTTTCTGCATGAAATCCGTAATAAAAAAAAGTTCAAAAAGTAAGGCAATTTACTCATTAACTAGATCTGACACAGTAATAAATGCTTAATGATATCCTTAGGAAGTTAGGGTTGCTATTCCACACTTTAACCAATGTTGGCTATTAACTGATTTTTTAAAAATGTCAAGACAAAACGTTTGAATTTTCTTTCATGCAAAGAGTAAAAGAAATGCAATTCGAAATGCTTTCATGAGAGCAAGAATTACCCCTCCGGTGGATGATTCAATCATGGGAATCGAAGAGGTAATTAACAAAGAAACTGCTTACTGAAATTATGGAATTATTTTATTTAGACACAGATGATTTCGATTTTGAAGGATCTTAAATAAATACAGAGCAAGTCTTTAAATAAAAAAAGATGGACCCGATTTCAGAAGTTTACTCTGTGAATCTAATGATTGGTTGGTTTAGTTTTTTTGGAATTAACATCATTTTCAACTGCTATGGTCATTTCAGGACGGCATTATAGGGGCCGCAAATTTTGCCTCGCAAGGGTTCTTTAACGTGCAGCCAGCAAACGACTACATGGGACCAACGGCTTTACTTCCCTTCCGAAGGAAGTGCGTGATCTCAGGATTTTCCCCCTGAAAAAATCCTCGTCGTCCTCGGGCATCAGAGACGATCATGCAACCACTGAGCCCGAAGTGAATCTAATGAACACTAGACTGCTGACCCGTCACATGAGGTCACATAATGAATGCCAATGTGTATATTCCCTACCTTAGGTGTATACAGGGCTGTTGAATTAAGTGAAGACATTGAAATACAGTAGAACCCTGGTTTTACCTTTCCTGCTTCTTACATATTTTTTGCTTCATCCCAAGAACTCCTATAGCAATATTGCAGATTTGGATTCTCCAGGAAAAAAATCGGATTTCTTTTCAATCATTTCTATGCAAACAGAATCTTTTAATCCGCATCCGTGTGTGAATTATTGAGTTTAAGTTTTCCCAGACCTTTAGATCACCCTATAATGTATTTCAATTTCATTTTCCTATTCAATTTGTGGAGATATAACCAAAAATGAGTAGTGCCAAAAAAATAATACACAGTGCTAATTCATAAGGAGAGAGAGAAAAAGAGAGAAAGAAAAAAAAGAGAAAGAAAAAAGATGACTCCCCAGAATTTCAAATTTCAGTCTGTAATTTTTATAATTCTTTCATTATAAACCAGAAATAAAACTATATTGTAGCATAATTTTTACAGTAGTTTTTTAAATGTAAAATGAGGAAGACCAACATCATTAAAAATTAAGCAAAAGAAAAAATTCATGATACCTGCGTCTTAATTTTATTGCCATCTCGCGTAATTCTTCTTCCCTATCCTGTAGCAGGAAAACAAGGTCAATTAAAATTTTAAAATATTCAAAAATAGATTAAGCATTGTTAAAATTATGCCGATCAAATGTAGAGCTAAATACACTAAAAATTTCACATTAATCTGATCACCAAAAAGAAATATCGAAACACGCAAATCTAATAAGTAAGCAAATAATCTGGATATGAATGCTAACACTCTTTATTTTTCAAAGAATGGCGATTTTTGACATATGAAAAATTATCACTATTCAAGGAAAATTACAAAGAAAAAAAAAATGAAAATTCAAAGATACAAGATTTTCTTTTAGAATGCATCTCATCAATAGCCATTTTTTGTATCCTTGCATGACAATCTGTATTCATACAAAGAACTATCATCATCACAGCAGTAGAATGTTAAGGAGAAGCCTTTCTCCAATAGCAGCCAACGAAAGTCTGATGGTGTGCATTCTTAAAAAAAAAAAAAAAAGAAAGAAAAAAAAAAAAAGAAAAACACAACACCCAGAGGATAGTCATTTTAGCTTAAGATGGGCCCATGAGGTTTTAATCATACACCTTACCTCAAATGTTAAGCTATTGATGAACAAGATTAAACAGAGTATTAAAAAACCGACTTTAATGAAACTTTCACTATCGCCTAGTATATCAGTCCATATCTGAAAACTACTGAACCGATTTTGATGAAATTTGGATTTATCCCTAAGCTGAAAGTTACTTAATCCAATTAAAAAAGAATTATTGCAATTCGATTTCTAGTTTCTGAAAAATATGTGGACAAACATACATTTACACACACTTATGAAATTTGGCATACTTGTTTAGAAGCCGACATAGATTAACATATATGAATATTGTGCAATTCTAACAATATTACATACATTGAATTGCATTGAATTGATAACCTACCTTTTTTTGAAGTCGGTTAAAAATAGGAAAGAAAATTCCACAGCCTGGATTCAAACCAGGAACCTTTGGCTCAATCTTTAATGAATATTACGCCTTAGGAAAGATAGTCCTAGCCTGCGGACTAGGAAACTACCAAGCACATAGCGAATGTAAATAGCATAATGCTTTCATGTCAGCAGTGGCGCAATTGGTTAGCACTTCGGGTTGGTGGTGTGAGCCGAAGGTTCCCGATTCGAATCCAGAGTGTGGGATTTTCTTTCCTATGTATCATCAATAATTTAGCATTTGAGGTAAGATGAATGATTAAAACCTCACAGACCGATCTTGAGCTATTCTTTGAAGAATATTACACCTTGGCCTGCAGATTAGATAACTGCTCTAACCAAGCCCAAAGGACATGTAATAATGCATTCATGTCTGCACTGGCGCAATAAACATCTGAAATTGACACAGAAATTTGTTTATCGTACTATCAAACGATACAATGACACCTAGGGTGTGGATGACAAGGCAAGGATCAGTTTGGTATGTTCATGATAAATCCTTGAGAGCCCTAGGATTGTTACCAGCTGAGCAATAGAAAGTTTTGAACCAACTTTGTGTCCATGTTAAAATTGCTGAACACATCATTTATCCATAGTTATTAATGTGAAAAATAAGTAAGGAGCTTAGATGTCTCTTATTCATTGTACAAGTTTGGTGTGGCAATACAGTAGTACCCACTTAATACGATTCTGAAGGGACCGTACGAAAATAATGTATTAAACGGAAAAACGTCTTAAGCAAGAAGATCTAAAGTATGCAAAACGCATACAACTCTATCAAATTTGTTATTATTCAATACTCTAGTCGTAGTTATACCAATTACAAATTTTAATTATATTTTACCACGTTATCGTTATAAACGTAAATATATGACAATCTACTTGAAATAAGCATCTAGTGAGAGCGGTTATACATTTAATTTTGGATATATGTGATGAGCAACATTGGATCAAATGAATTAGAACAAAAACCTGAAGAGGGGATATGCGAGGCGGGAACATGGTGATACGCAGGTTCAGATACGCATGCACTCTTCCTGCGACATTGACGGTAGCCATGATATAAACGAACTCAAAATACGTACGTATGTTGGCAAGAAGGAGCGTTATATACGGGAAAAAGTTCGTATTAAATGGGATAGATTGTATGGAAAATATACTTAAAGTGACCGAGAAAAAAGTGTGTATTTTGTGAAAAATCGTATTAAACATATACTACTGTATTTCACTTCCTGCAAAGGCGTCAATTACGTTCCAATCACTATTACAAGGACAGCTTGAAAAGTTTTGTCTCCTATGTGATCGTTTCAGCAATTTAAGAGATTTACAGATGTGAAATTGGTAATGAAAGGAAAGCCCAATTCATTCACCAAGTGGCATTTATCTACCAACATCACATCACACAAGCCTAAAGTAGCTGAGAAAATGGTTATGTGCACGGACATTCAGTTGAAACAGCGTGCTGTAATGAAATTGCTAACCACAGACCATAGAAATTCACTGTAGGACGAGTCTACGGCAACGAATGTTAAAGGCGGGAATCCAAGAACAACAAGCCTGCATGACCAGCCCCGCAGTGGACAGCCCATAACATCCGAAGGGTCACCATTACACCAGTGAAGAGGATGTGAAAGCAGCAGTGCCATCAGATAGCAGATTTCTTTGCCGAAAGAATGAAAAAAAACTTGTCCACTTTTGGCACAAGGGTGTAAGTACATTGAAAAATAACACACGGTCTAGTAAAAGATATTGCAAGATTTCATCAGATGCATAGCTCAGGTCAGTATCTCGCAAATTACTAAAGTTATCACCTAGGAGGCAAACCTTTTCAAATCTCTTTCATATCTCTAATGTTTTATCTACTCAGTGCATCAATGAAAACAGAAACATATGAAATACATTCAAAAAAATTTCTGATAAATGCATTTATTTAGCATAGGGCAATTTTTCTCTTGCGCACCTGACGTTCTTGTTCAAGTTTCTCCATCTTCTTTTGTTCTGCTTTCTTGTCAGCTTTAACTTTGATAAAGACAAAGAGAATTAAATCATAGTAGAAAGAGTAGAAAAGAGAGAATGTAAAAGCTGTGGATATCTACACATGTAGAAATCCAGAGAACAACTGCAAATACATATTCAGCTTGTTTTCTCTGAACTTTTGCATAGTAGAAAGCTTTGTTAATGATGTTAAAATATTTTTACAACTCCAAGAACAATCTCAATCCTTTATTACAGATTTGGATTACAAATTTATCACTACACATAGAACGGAAAAATTGAAGGAGCATGTAGAGGAGCCCCTCACAATTCTAAACAACATATTCTTAGGAACCTTTTTGCTTTAGGGCTTGTGTTAAAAAGATACAGCATCTTAAAGTTTTGTCATGTTACTCCAGTCAGTGTTAAATTTAATGCCGAAACCATCTTAAAATTATTAAGATTCACATTTTTAAACTAATAATGGCCTTTTACTAAAACTGCTAAGGTAGCTTAAAAGCACCTAACAAATATATTCTCGTCTGTTTATTTGTTGCCGCATGCATAGTAGTCGTCGGCAAAGAGACCCATATGTTGTTTCTTTTTTGTGTTTAAGCTGACCATAATTGATGTCTAGTATTTTCGTTTTTGATCATGTGGACATGGTGCAATACATGTACAGTACAGAGAACATTCAACGTTCTTTAAGATTCACTGGTATCTTGGGGAATCGGGGTCCACAAAGTATTAAAACAGCTGTTGTTGAAGAACAACCTTGTACTTGCATACGTCTTATATCGCATCAAGCAGGGGTATCTCAACTCAATGATCAGCTTCACCTTTATCATAAACCGAGGGTATAAGCACTGTACAAGCCAGATTTCGCTTGATGGGTACGATTTTGCTAACAAACACTGCAGTTTATTCAGAACAATCCATATTTTTTGAGGAATATCTTATTTAACGATGAGGCCTGTTTTACTAGAGATATTTCTTCAACAGTCAGAACAGTCGTGTTTGGGTTACGCAAAACCCTATCGTTGCTTTCAAACATCACCCTCAAGAAGTCTGGGCAGGCATTATCAGTGGCACATTTAATATTAAATTTTAAAACTAAAATACTACATAATATAAAATGCATGTCACCACACTTTCATTTTTTTTTTTGGAATGGTATTTTTTTATCTGTATAAAAGCGACAGAGCACCAGATCCAATTGTTATGAAATATAATGTTGGCAACTTACATTTTTTTGTTTGGTTTTCTTTTGGAGTAGCTAGAGTGATTTTAACAGATGGGATAAGATCATTCTTAATGAGACAATAACAGAGGTGTCCAGCATTTCCCAGACATTTATTAAAAATTATTAATTTTATTAGGAGCTTTAGCAAAATGATTAAGGACATCTCTTGCCACCACAAAGGGACAGATTTACATAACCTTCTTGGAGGATGTTTTTCCAGGGTTATTAGAAGACTTAATATCCATCAGCAGAGTGTCAGCATACTTTGCTCGTGCAGTGCGTAATATTCTAAATCGAACATATTCGACTTGACACCTGGATTTTCAATGATGTTAAAAAATCGTTACTGGATTTGCGAAGTCGGTCATTCTGTTTCCATTTTTTTTTTTTTTGGATCTTTTGATTTTGACTTCAGATTAGGATAGAGCAACAAAATAAGTAAATGTATACAGTAATTTTCGATAAGTAATACGCATATTATACAAAATAAAAGTTTAAAAAATCATTACTGCTTATTAATATTCAGTTTGTTTTTGGGTTTTTTTTTTTGTTTTTTTTAATAAACCAGGAAAAATAGGATGGGGGAAGGGGCATTTCAAATGAAGTCATATTTAATATACCGGGTTGCCCATAAGTTCAGGTGTTTGACAACTAATAACTCCATTGTAGAATACAATATATTTATTCTGTGAAGTGGTATACATCATCAAAGGATACAAAAATGTTTCTCTATCGCGATCAATTAGTGCTTGGAGGCGCAAAGCAACATGTGACAGAACTCAATAGGAATTGTGTTAAATTCTTGGGTTATCAGTTCCTTCAGTTCCTCGATGCAGTCAATGGGGTGGGTGTAGACTTTCTCTTTGAGCTATTCTCCTCACTTTATGGATTTAATAAGCTTTGCTGCCTTCAAAAGTTGTAGGATGTCAAAAACCTGAACTTATTTATGGGCCACCACATTTACAGCACATTTATTCACTTTTTTCTCAATTTCCTAATATTGCATATAATAATCCGATAATAAAACCAGGACAAATTTTAAATTTTAATAGGCAAAGCCTAACATTTTGAATCACTGTTAAGAAAACCTGGGATATTGGTTTCCCTTAGCACTGAGATCCCAGGTTTTCCCAGCAGCTTTTCAAGACAGCTACCAAGCCATCTCGGCACAGTGATTTAGCACCTGCTAAATACCACCTGTGAAATCTGTAATAAAAAGTTCAAAAAAGTAAGGCAAATTACTCAGCCATTAACTAGAGCTAACAGTCATAAATGCAATACATGAATGAGTCTTAATGATATCAGTCTAGGGAGTTAGAGGATGCTATTTCTCTCTTTTACCAATGTTTGCTACTAACTGATCTTCATAAAAATGTCAAGACAAAACGTTTGAATTATCTTTCAAATGGATATATTTTACATGGCAGAGAGTACAAGAAAATAAAATATGAAATACTTTTGTGAAAGCAGGAATTACCCCTCCTATGGATGATCAATCATGAGAATCAAAGACAAGAGGAAGAGGAAGAAATGATAATTAGGTATAACAAAGAACTGCTTACTGAAATGATGGTATTATTTTGCTCAGACAGACGATTCCGATTTTGAAGGATTTTAAATAAATTTATTTCTGATATAATGTAATTTTAAATGTAATGAATAGATTTTATTATATGATCATTTATTTTGAATGCTTCTCATTTATTTATTTATTTACATTTTGATAGCACAGTAAATTTACAGTAAATCATATCGCAAAATGAACATTTCTTCAGCCTTTAAAAATCAGACGACCATAATGCACTGCAGGTTTGAACCAATATGGTGGCGCACTCCCTGTTGCTGAATCACTATCTTAGGTACATAAATTGCATATAATACATGGATGCGTGTTATACATGGGAAATTTTTACAAAATCGCGCAAAAACTTAAATGTGTATTACTCCGAAAATTACAGTAAAAGGTACAGAGATCCTGTCTATTTGGGAACATGGCCAAAATGGTGGTTAAATTTAAATTTTGGCCCTTCGATCGTGGTCCCAAAAAAAATGGTTTTACAATGTCAGTCCGTCTGTCCCCCTTTATATTTTCTACATTTTTTGACGTAGAAGATTGAAATTCGGGCTGCAGCTTACCACTGGCATTTCTAAAGTAGGGAGCATAAAATTGGCAAAACTGCAGTATTTATATAATGTTAAAGTGCATGTAAAATAATGACCTTACAACATGCAAAATCGGTGAATGGGTTTATTATAAACGTAGGTAGGGCAGGTATATCACATTGAAGCCATATAACTAATGCAAAGTTTTTGCGTACTTAATTTACAGATAATATGAGCAATGGAGCAGCAGAATAGTAACACACTCCGAGTTCTTTGGGAAAGTGGCATCAGAAAGTGACAGGAAGCCAGTGAAAGATCAGGTATACCTATGAGAACATGTTACCGAATAATGAAGAAATTGGATTTAGGAGAAGACATCGAACACAAGGCTGGATCAGGTAGAGCCAAGATACTAGAGGCTAATGATCGACGCCGTATTGAACTCCCCGGACTTGAGCCCGATCGAACACTGGCGGGGACTTAGTAAATGTGCTCTTGCCAAACATGGCCCAACAGATTTCAACATCTGGGAGAAGAAATGTGGGGCAATATGTCGTTTGATCTGTGGAGTCGTTTTTCGATGGCATGCCCAGCAGATTGCAGGAGTGCTTGCAAAAACAAGGAGGGAAGATCAAGAAATGATTTTGTAGCACATATTATTGTCAAATGTTGCCGGTACATAACGATACCTTACTTGTATGAATGTCATGTTTCCTTATATTAAAACGCTTGTTTTGGTTCTTGACAATTTTTATGCTCCGTACTTTACTTTACTATTTATTTTGATTGACCAGCTGGGGTTGGAGTTCCGGGGGTGGGAGTTAATTTCTTGTTTTTAGTATTAAATTAGTTTACTAAAGATGGTTATAATTAAAGCAAAACGTACTGCGTATCACTAAGTTTAAATATGCACTATAACAACCTATAATGGAATGAGATTGTTCTTACATACTATATTGGATTCCATACGTCACTTGATCCTATTAAGAATGAAACCCTTAACAATGATGTGCTTAAAACAAAAAAGAATATTCCATTTCAATGCTTACATTGTCTATTAAGGGCCGATTGCATTTTACGCTTTAATCGCTCTTGGGGTGTAAGTCTCTGCAAAATTTAAAAACTAACTTAATTACCAACTTAATGTTTTAGTAAAAAGCATTTAAGGGGTTAATTTTCTTTTGTTAACAATGAAATTTTTATAAATGTAAATGATCTTAAATTAGAAGTTTAAATTATTAAACTCAATATAAACATTCTCAATGTAATTATTAAGAATTTGAATTCATAACATTAAACGGTTATGTTAACATTTGCTTTCTTATATAAGGTAATGAAACTAAATAAGCAATCTTATCATTCCTGAAACTTTCATATTAACTATAAGCATTAAAATACGATTTTCATATTTCATGTTAGCTACAGTCAAAAAGTCATTAAAAATTCTTAAAATTATATTTGGAAAAAGTTCTTATGAAATAAAATAATTAAAAAAACAAAAAAATACAAAAAAACAACGAAAAACAAAAACAAAAAAAAAAAATAAAAAGTTCACGCAACTTAAAAAAAACAAATAAAAGTCTTAAGAAGCAAAGCATGTGATAATGAACTTTAATTTTTAAAGCATAATTTGATATTTGATATGTTTTATCAAATATCAAAGTGACTAATGATGGAAAAAATTAGATTATTATCAAACATGCACACAATATAAGGAAATATACTACTACAGGGGCTGATAGGAGGAGATTCTTACTGACTTTGGATCCGAGACCTGCTTTACCCAAGCTACTTAGGTTCCTAGAAAAATAAATATACCCATTTACTTCATTGTATATTGTGAGTTTTTTAAATACATTTTCATTTATTAAATGATTAATATGAGAAGTGAATATGACTCTTCAGCTTAAATATGGGAGACATCCTTATGGACATAATTTTCAAAGAAAGCGACCTCTTGCAGCGGTTTTTCAAAGAAAGTGAACTCTTGGCACAGCACTTCAGAATCCATCCAAATGAGCAAAAAATTTTAAACTTTATTTTAAACAGCTATTAATCATACAACTGCTCCTAACTGAAATAAAATTTTAATTCCAATGGAAAATTAACTCAAAGGAGAATTGGAATTTTAGAAAACTGCCGTGAGAGATCACTTTCTTCGAAAAATTTGTCCACAAGGATGCCTCCTACATACAGTGTTTACAAACAGTGTACAAACTTTTAGGGATAGTAGAGGACCTTAATTTGAATATATTTTGTCAATAAACTGGGGGTCACAAAACAAAAATTTCAAAGCCACGCATACGAGACAAATAATGGGAATTTTTGTTCATGAATTTAATTCCCTGTCCAAACATTTCAGTTTTAATGTTAGGGCAGGGATTTTCCAAGATCACGTCAGTGGAACAAACTTGCTTCCAGAACATTTGAACGCCTTTTGTAATTTTACAAACATGTAATGCAGTAGAATCTCCATATAATAAATGTCAATATAGCAAAATTATCTCGTGGTCCTGGCAAAAATCCTCTTGATTTAATGCTTTTTCAACCTCCGTATAGCAAAATCTCTATAGCGTAATTATCCCTATAATGTCAAGATTTTTCAATCCAGACAAAGTTTAAGGTATGTTTCAGCTCTTTATTACGAAATTTGGTTCCCGCACTTAGCATGACCCAACAGCCAACAAACAAAATTACTACAAACAAGCGAAGTTAAAAACAAGTTTTACGTCACAAGCTCTGCCCAGTTAGGTGCAGCTGTGGCATTAGGCTTATTTTATCGGCAAAATTATGAAAAATTATCAAAACAGTTAATGCTCCAAACATCCATAATGCACTGCACAGCAATAACAGTAACCTGCTGACGAGTTTAAATGTGCAAGCTTGTTAAAAACTTATTTTCTATGAGATTCAGCACAAGAACTACTGTAAAAGCTGTCTAAAGTCGGAAGAATTTTTTTATATTAAAAACTTTAAAATTTGTTCAAATTTATGAATTTATTTTCTTGAAAGTTTAAGCCTATAAACATTTTTCTGAAATGCTAATTTTACAGAGTTCGACGAATAAACACTCGTCGTCCTTAATATGCACACTTATGGGTATGTTCTATCGGTATTTTTTCCTTAAAATACTTATTACAATATTATTTTCAGTCTGTCCTGCCTTCAAATTTTAATCATTTCAGAAAAATAATCGCGATCCAACAAAGGTGACCTGTATGACTTTAGATAGGCAGCAATGTCAAATATCAAAAAAGTTTTGTTCTTAATGTAAAAGTTCTTAAATTAATATTAAATACTAAATTTAAAATATATTTATATAAATAAATGCAATTTTTAATAATTTATACCAAAAAAAATTATGCAAACGATTTTGCCAGTCCCTTGCATTTCGCTTATACAAAGGCTCTACTGTATTTGGCAAAAATGCTGTATCAGTATCAAATTTTCTATTCTCCATTTTCTGGAAATATATTAACAAGAGAGATAGTTACTTTCAGCAGCATTTTTTTTTTTTTTTTTTTTTTAAATAATGCTCCCCAAATGGTTGTTTTTGGTACAAAATTCAACATTTTCATTGCAGTTACATACGATGATGTTCACACTTCAAATCACACTACTTATCAAAGCTTGTTTCACTAACTTTCTTATATAAGTGTTGCCATTCTCAATACATGAAATCTGTGCTAGTTACGCCATCAAATGATGTAAACTTATTTGTCTGAAGAGGGACCCAAAAGTAACAGGAATGGTGACATGGTCCACCCACTAGGGTAATCTAGTTTCACTCCTCCCAAGTTAATCTATCAATCGGTATAGTTGAAGAAGGTTGTGTTAGACGCCTTCAAAGTTTTTAGTAACGGTTGTTTGGTGCATTCGTAGTTTTTCTGAGATGGCCAATTATCGTGAGTAACTTGAAAAAAAGTGCTGCAGAAACTGCTGGTATGTTAAAACTGCTTACAAAGAGGATGCTACGAGAAGCCTTAAGAGCCTACCCTAATAAACTAAAGAGTTTACTAAATTATTAACATGTCTCCGAATCCCTATCGTAAATTATCTATTAAACGGAAAATAAAAACCCCCAAAAAACCATACAATATTATACATATTAAACTTACTTGGCAGGAGCTTGTTTAAAGACAGACTGCTCCTGCTGTTCAGATTCGCTTTCGTCGGATATGCTGCTTTCTGAATCATTTTTAGTCTGAATACAACGCTGGTAATAAGAACGACGAGGAGGGGGAGGAAGTGATTGAGAAGGTGGCGTTTTTGAACGTGACTTAGATTCGCTCACTCGAACATGAGAGGAATGTGAACTTGAAATAGATCTCGACCGCGATCTGGAAGACAAAAGCAAAATTATGATTGCTATTAAAGTCCAGAATCAAAGACAAGAATCTTTCATTAAGAAGTGGGTTAGAATATTATAGGTTAAAAATAGAAAAAAAACTATTCGGGGGGGTTATAAGCTCTTATGTTAATATTAATGCTGTATTACCTAGAGCTTTTGGAAACTGATTTTGAGCGAGAACGTGATTTCCGCCTCGAGCGGTGAGGAGTCCAGGAACGTGAACGCGACCGTGAAGCTGAACGAGAGAAGCTTCGTCCTCTAGAACGGGATGACCGAGAAGACGAACTGAATCGTGATCTTGAAGATGAAGAACGAGATTTTGAGGAAGACCTAGATCGTGACCTACATGTTCCATAGTCAAATGAAAAAAATATGAAAATTAATCACGATTCCTAAAAATTCTCAACTTCAAGCAAAATGTACTTATTCATAATTTATTTCAAATTTTAATGTGCAAAATCAATATACGAGTCTATAAAGAAACAAGTCTTAAGAATTTTACCATTACTTCATGAACAAAATCAAATTTTACCCCAAATTTCTCAAATCCAGAACAAAATGCATGTACAGTCGAACCTCGCTATAAGGGTATCCTCGGAACTGAAAGAAACAGCCATTTACAGGGTGTCCCAAAATTGACTGATGGATTTTGAAAATCAATAAAAAAAAAAAACGGAATGCGATAGATATATATCGTTTGCAGCCTTATGCTTAGGAAATCAGAGAATTTTATCCCACCAAATTTCAAATTTAGTTAACATTTTCACCCACAGGTGGCGCTGAAAACTATGAAAAAATAAAAACCGGTATGAAAATGTTGCAAGGACTATTGCAAAAAACTAAACGATAACATTTTCAGCACACGCTATCTCAACAGCACACGCTGTCAGCTTGACGATGAGCTGAAATACTTCGTTTTAACTATACCTGTGTTACAGATCGCCTGCAGCCCCATCTCTTGGTAGAAATGTTAACTAAATTTGAAATTTGGTAGGATAAAATTCCCTGATTTCCTACTAAGCATAAGGCTGCAAGTGGTACATATCTATCGCATACAGTTTTTTTTAATTGATTTTCAAAATCCATCAGTCATTTTTGGGACACCCTGTAAGCGGAATATCCCTTTATCCGGAGTAGAGATTTTAGTTTTAAAAAAAAAACAGCACTCAACACTAATTGATTTGAACAATGTCTAATATTTACTTTCACAGTATAAATAGAATTAAAATGAAGAGGAATTAAAATAAACAGGAAAGAAATTACATTTTTACAACTTTGGAAAATAATCTGAAATAGCTGATTGGACAGAATTTTTTCTAGAGAGGTGAAAAATAGCTGCTTGTAAGTTATAAAACGAGTCATAAGATGAACATCCATGATTTTCTAAATATCGAAAAACATTTTTCATCTGAATTCCGGAAACATACTTAAATATGAACGACCCCTTATGGGGGGGGGGGGGTTCTAGAAATTTAGGCGTCAACTACTTAGGTCATTTTGCGCCTTTTACACAAGTTATATCTGTACACAGCCCGGGACAAACACAAACATCCATGCCCAAGCCGTCCCCTTATGGAGTTTATATAGTGGATGCAATTTTAGGCAGCAGCATCCAATGGCTTAGAGGGAAATCATAAAGTAGCTATTATATTATATGACATCACAGTGCCTTTAGAGTTATTTTATCCATTTAACAGGAGTTTAAATAAATTTTAGCAAGAAATTTATCCTTAGAAGCAGATTGCCCTTTTATCCGGTATCCTCTTAAATGCAGTGAAATCAGCTAAAGAAAAACAGGACTGTACGCTCCATATCCTGGTAAGTACATTATTCTTTTGTCAGATATCCTTATATCGAGGTTTAACTGTATTAATTTTCTTTTCAGGACAAGACTGTGCTCACCCTGCATATAATACACAAATACATTTCTCAGAGATACACTTCCCAGAGGGAAATCTTAAATCTTATCACCTGTAGCGTTTATCACGACTTCTCGACGGTAATCGATTCGGAGAACGAGAATAAGATCTTCTTTTGTATCTACGGGCCCTGAATCGACTCCCAGAATGAGAACGTGAGCGCGACCTACTGGTACGATTCCGTGATCTGGAAATAAAAACAACACATATATTCAACAACAATGATGAAAAGCTTACAAGAAACATGGAAATACATTTATCGTTAACTTTTAATTTAGCTTCTCAATTATTTTTTAACACTTTATTTCATTCAATAGAAATAAGATCTATTTTAAACCAATAAGCATTTCATTTTCTCTTGTCAATAACGTACTTACGCCAATTCCGCAGTCAATGCAAAAAAAGAAAGGATAATCAGTAACCACAAAAAGATCAATGCCCTTGTAAGGTTTAGCATTATGACATGAACAACACATTAACCCGTTAATCAATTTTTTTTTTAACACTGGAACACTCTGAATTAGTGAATTCAAAGTTTCTTGACTAATTTCTCTTATAATCATTTTAAAATTAGCATTATCGTCCTTACAAAGACAGTGTAATTAACAACTTGCCTCCTATACTTACCGCAGATTAGTAAGAAGAACTCAAAGAGTTAAAAAGTTTTTAAAGTCCAACACACATGAATCAGTTCTCATCAACACAATCCATAAGCATAACAAAAGACTTCCCCAGAAGTCAACCGTTTATTTCTCAATCACAAACAATAAAACCAATTTAAAGGGGGAGCAATTAATGATCTTTTTCTTTCTTTCTTTTCATATTAGCATCATATATTTTTTTTTTAAAACTTAATTATTTTAAAGGGTGAGACATCATATCCACCACATAAGGATTTTTAGGCCAAAGACTGAAACGAAAACAATTGACAAATACCGACCGACTGCTATTCACAGAAACCGAGTGAACACTGTGGTGCGAAGTAGATGGCTGGGTCGTAGGGTGGCTTTGTGCCAACGCACTGGGTCCCAGTTGGGTACTGCTGCTACCACTATTAACAGCACGGCGTTTCCCCTTATGAGCTTTGTCTGCGTCGCTCTCCTCCGAACCCTCGCCGCCAAAGCTAGTTATGTAGGTTATCTGACCGCAGTTCACTGGAGAACGAGAACGGGAACGAGAAGCTGACTTTGATCTAAAAGGAGAAATAAAATATTTTTGAATAACTTGAGCAATCAATAATGTTATTTCTTCTATAACTTTTTCAAAGAGTTTATCATTAAGTTACCTTCTATACGGATCATATGTTGGACTTTCCCTTGCAGCATAACTAAAGAAAATAATAATCAACAAATTTAAATTATTAGCTGTTCTTCAAAACTCAAATCAAGATAAAAGTTAAATTGTAAATCTTCATGCTCCTACAAGATAGATCAATACAAGTTTCCAATTTTCGGCAATAGGCGTGCTGCTGCTCAGTAAATACCATATTGGCTCAAATTTAAGCCAGCTATTAAATTTTCATCATGTTTTGGAGGGAAGGGGGGGGGGGAAATTTTGGTGTCAAAAACAAATTTAGAAATTTAAAAAAATTAATAAAAACTGCAAAAATAATTAATTCAATTCTTGGGGGTCTTTGGACTAAACCCTATTTTTCCCATGTTTACCTATTATTGAATAAATAATTAAAAATACTAATTCCTTTTGATTAAAAAATAGAAAAAATAAAATAAATCTTAAAAACAATTGATAATGAAAGCCACCCAATGTGGAGAAATGCAATTTATGAAGTGGACGGAAACACAGATGAATCGAAGCGCTTGTGGAGCGTATTATGTAGATCTGGATGAAGCGGGTGAAAAGAAACACAGGAAGGTCTTGGTGAAGGTCTTGGGAGAATTGTTACAAGAATAGCACAGGAAGAAACACAATAACAGGAGAAGAACTACGATAAAAGTCCGATGATCAGGAATGTTGATAACAATTTTAATAAGAATTGAGACAATAAAAAACGTTTTCGGGATATTTTATCCCATCTGAAGTTTATAAAAATTTTTTGAATGAAATTTCCGTTAAAACCACGGTCTATAGATATTCATGGTCATCGAGCTCCATTGTTAAAATGAAGCTAAAGTTTATAGCTCCCGGTAGGGTGGGAACTCTATTGAAAAGTGGCGCTGCATGTACAATCTGGCCAACTGTGCCTGCAGCGCCACCCTATCGGCAGACAGAAACTTTACTTTCGTATTCAGTTTCAATGAAAATCTCTATCGCAGGTTGCAGTCGGGAATAGTGCAATCTATGCGCACCTGGCACGATCTATTTTCCTTAGATTCTCGAAACAATGGAAAATGGCCGAAGCTCGATGACCATGAATATCTATAGACCGTGGTTAAAATATAATGAAAACATAATAATGAAAACAATAATATCAGAACAATGTGTGTTTGATTGTTGTGAACATGATAGGGTATTGGATTGTTGAGAGCAAGTGAAGTGTTATTGTCTGGGTTGTGTGTTATAATTTTTTATTTTTTTAGTAGTAATTTCCATTTATTATTAATTTCTATAGATGGTTTGGCTAAATTGTTTTCATTCAAAATAATGTTGATGATTTCTTTTATTAGTCCTTTTCTGTAATTTATTTCTTTACCAATGATTTTGACTTTGTTCCAATCTGGATTATGACTTTGGTTATACACTGGTTCACTAGATGATTATTTTTATCCTTGTTTCCAAGTGCTCTTTCATGTTCTTTTATTCATGTTATTAACTGTCTTTTTGTTTGACCTGTGTTAATGTGTTGACAATTGGCACATGGAATTTGATATATTATGTTAGTGATGTTCCATTTTTCTTTATTATTTTGCCAAATGTTTTTGAAATTAGCAATTGTGTTTCTGTTTTGATCTTTTATTGTTTTTATATTGGTGGTTGTCATTAATGTCTTAGTTATATTGTTTTGTTATTTTTGGTATGATTTTAATGTCTGTTCTAGTATATTTATCTGTTTGTGAAAGGTTTTATTATTGTATTGTATTGAATATCTTTTGTATTGTTCATACTGAATTGTGTTATTTCTTGCGTTGGTGGTGAATGCTTCTATATAAATTTTATCAATTAGTTCTATCAAATATTTATTTTTTGCTAGGTTTATTTTCAGATTTTTTTAATTTTTGTGGGATATATTTTGGGGATGCGAGATTTTTTTATTCTTTGTATGTATTGTTTAATAGGAAGTATCGCGATATGCGGCTTTCCTGTCTAACCCACTCCTCAGAGCACAGAAATGTGCAGAGCAAGCGCCGCGTGCAGTTAATGACGTGATTGTGGGCAGAATTTCAAAATAGAGGAGTAGAACATGCTGTTCTGCTATTATATTTGAAATTATCAGCTTGTAACTCATGGATATAATTCGGATACTAGAAAAAAAGAAAAACTTTGTCATTTATCCATGGATAAAACGTCAACTTTCATACATTCCCTCCACTTTTTGAACGTAAAAGAAAAAACTGTATTTGGATTTAGTATGAAGAGACACACTGCCCACAGGAAGGAGAAAAAAATTGTATTGCACATGTCTAGAGCTTGAGCATTGTAAGGAAGCCACATATCGCGATAACTCCTATTGTATTAATTTTTTTGTGTGTAGGTTGTTGTGATAAAAAATGTGGTATGTTATTACCTTTTGTAGGTTTTTCATATATTTAGTGCATTTTTATTTCTTATAATATTTAAATCTAAAAAAATGATTATGGGTGAATTTTAGTGGATACCTTTCTTCTATAATAATTGTGTTAATACAGTCGAAACCCGTTAATACGAAATCGTCGGGACCATAAATTTCTTTCATATTATCCGGAATTCGTATTATCCATCAACTCTGATAACTTTCGAAATAAGCATAGAAAAATTATTGTTATAAAATACGTACATTTTTATTCCGTTCCTTCAGTAAAAAAATCTGGAGGAAAATTTCTCCAAAATTTCTGCTTAAAACATTATTTACTTTTGAGTATAACATAAATAAATTTGGAGGAACATTTCCCCCATACAAAATAAATGATTTGAGATCATCCATCACAGTAATCATATGCTGTTTTGACAGAGCAGAGTGCTGAATTTGCCCAGGATCATAATCACTTTCATCACTGACTCCGCCATTGGTTTGTATCTAGACACTGTTGAACGATCTCGTCATCTGTACATAATAGAGTACATAATGCACGTGTAGAATATAGAAAAAAGTAAGCTTACTTGTTGAAACCATTTCAGCAATGCCTCTTCCATTTCCTCATGTGTTGCTGTTCGCATCCGTTTCCTTTTAAGTGTCCCACTTGTCTCTGCTTGCTGTCTTATTTTTTCAGCGTTTTTTATTAGCGTTGATAAAGTTGACGGAGGAGTTTCAAATTCTTTAGCAATCTGCCCTTTTTTGCATTTGGGTTTTCAACGTCATCTAGAATTTTTAATTTCACTTCTAGAGAAAGATCCTTTAGTTTCTTTTTCCTTAAGTCGGACATGGTGTAGCAGCTGTGTAGCAGTAGGCAGTTTAGTCTGTATAGTCTGTAGTCTACAGCTGTGTAGTCTGTATCGAAGAAGACAGATTGATTCCTGTTTAAAATTGCCATGTGATACAATTTCTTTTGAAACAAGTGCGCTCTCATACAGAACCAACCAGATTCGCATTAGTGAAGACCACGTGATTAGTGGTGTTCGTCACGCCCGAAAGAACATGTGATTCTTTAGAAGTCAGCGGTAATAGATAACAGAAAAAATTTAATTTTTATTTTAGAAAATTGCATACTTCGAAAACTTATTAGAATTTTTATTCTGACCACTATTTTCTCACTAAATTTCTGAAATTTTTCTTCGTATTAACCGGATTTTAATTAAAAATCGTTCATATTAAGAGGATGAATATACACGTAAATATCATTCACGGGGATGGGCCAGCAAAATTTTTCGTATTAACCAGGTTTTCGTAGTAACCAAGGTCGTATTAACGGGTTTCAACTGTACATGTATTTCTATTGGTTTATTTGTGATGATTAAGATATCAACATATCTCATCCAAATTTTTATGTATTGTTTATTTTGTGAAGTATTAAGTAACATGTGTTCTATGTGATATAAGTAGATAGAAATTATCTTATGTTGGTGTAAGATAATTTTGTTTTTAAATCATTTTTTATGATATCTAGTGTTGGTTTTATTGGAATGTTATCATACATAGCTGTTATGTCTATTGTGAAAATTTTGTCATTATTATCAAGTTTCGTTTTTTCTAATATTTGTTTAGCCAATATTGAATTTTTTATTGTGTAATTAAATTTGGAAAAATTTTTTAAGTATTCATCTAAGAATTTTGCCAGTTTGTAAGTAGGAGACTGTTTTGCAAGAGTTATTTTATTTTTTCTATTTTTTTAATCAAAAGGAGTTACTATTTTTAATTATTTATTCAATATTACAACTCCTACTCTTATATAATTTACCTATTATTCATTTATCACGGATTTGCTTAACACTGTTTTTTTTTTTTTTTTGGAACCAAACCCCCATGATAAACGAGGACAGATGTTGCAGCAGGACTTAGCCCCATCAAAAATGGTGAAGAAATTCGTGACAGAGCAGCAAATACTAGTACTTGATTGGCCAGGGAATTCTCCAGATATAAATCCCATTGAGAATTTGCGAGCTACAGGGTCGAGTCACGTTATTATGACTACCTCCTACGTTTGTCTCCGGGGTTGCCCGGCCGAGGAACTATATCACGTGTTGGGAAATGGTTAGGGGACTATATAAGGTAAGTTTCCACTATGTTAAAAACATATCACTCATTGCTGCAATAGATAAGAAATGTGATTTATCAGATCTGGAAAAGGGGATGATAATGGCCAAGGGTGGCAGTATTTCGGAAACTGCCCAGTTTGTGAACTGCCATCCTGCTGCTTTAGTTAAAGTGTACCATGACTGGGAAAATGGGATCGTTCAGAATAAATGGTATGGGAACTGTGGAGCACCACGTGCCACTGATGAGAGAGGTGAACATCAGCTGCGAAGGTGTGTGAAGGCCAATCGAAGAGCTACAGTGGACCTACTTACCACACAAACCAAGGTGCTACCAGACATGTACCTAAAACCACAGTACAGAGGACCCTGCTACGTATGGGCCTCTGCAGCAGACGGATGGTCACCGCACCCATGCTGACGAAGGTTCATCCCCAAAAATGGCTTCAATTTGCCCAACAGTACAGAAACTGGACCACTTCTGACTGGAAAAAGGTTGCCTTCTCCGACGAGTCACGATTTCTGCTCCACAGAAGTGATGGCCGTTGGCAGGTGAGGCGAGAAACCTCCGAGAACAAGCATCCTGCAACCATTGTTGGACGAATCCAGGCTGGTGGTGTTAGTGTAATGGTGTGGGGAGTGTTCTGATGGCATTGTCTGACTGGAAAAAGGTTGCCTTCTCCGATGAGTCACGATTTCTACTGATACCTGTGGAAGGCACACTCAACCGATTCGGTTAGTTATCCATAATTGCAGATCAAGTTCACCCATACAGGCAACTGTCTTCCCAGAGGGGGATTGCATGTTCCAGCAAGATAATTGGCAGAGCTGCCAACCTCAAGGAAGTCACTGGCAGGAGATTCAATTTTCCAAAAGGAGTTATGCAAATCACACTTGATATTAAAATTTGCATAGTATCAAATTATCTACATAGAATTATTATTACAGAATTATTTAACCTATATTTTTATTATATAGTATTTATTTAACGTCAGTATAAATAAACTGGGAGACAACCTCATTAAATTCTAATTTTATTAATAGAAGAATTTTAACAGTAATGATATAACTCATATTATTGACTGTGTATTTTTTTTATTCGCATCGGAATGTAGAAATAAATTTTCGTGTTCAATGAAAAGACGATCCAGTAAAGACGGTAGCGCCCTTGTGACGATCCAGAAAAGATAGTAGCGCTCTTGTGACGTAATTTCAATATAGCGAATCATGGCAAAGATAAATGGCGGATATTTTTCAACTAAACTTTAAAGTTCTAAAAGAGAATCTTTCAATCGAATTTTTAATTTTACAACTTCAATTAACTTTCGGGATATTTATTAATAATTGACATTTTCGTATCGGGAGGCGGGAAATGGTAGATATATCGGGAGAGTTGGCAGCTCTGCATTGGGACGTGTCATACGGCTGCAATTGTTCGGGGATGGTTTGAGGAACACGACCAAGAGTTCCAAGTATACTCTGCCCCCCCTAATTCCCCAGACCTCAACCCAATCAAGAATCATTGGGATCACCTAGATCGTCATGTGCGTGCTATGGAGCAACCACCACGTACCCTTCAGCAGCTATCGGATGCTTTACACTCTGCATGGCAACAGCTACCAGTAGAAACCTACCAGAATCATACCACTCACTTTGGTTTCGCTGCAGAACACCAGAGGGCAGATCAATATCTTTCACTCGCGAATCACCTACAGTTGAAACATTCCAAAAGGCCCTCGTATTTCAAATATGTAAATTAGTAACGATAGGTATCTTTCAATCATCTAGACTCTTACCTTGGGGGACTTATTTTCCTTCCCTGAAGCTTCTTTTCTCTAAAAGCTCGTCTTTCTCTTCTTGATTTTCGTCCCTAAAGAAATTTTTATTTTAACATGTAAAATTTTACTTTAACATTATGAACAGCTGCATATTCTTTACAAAACTACAATTATATAACAAATAAAATAAGAAATATCCGTAAGATTGTGGATATTTGATTTTAAGGAAAGCAGACAAAAAGGGCTGCATTTCCACAAAAAGCTTTATTAGGCACATGCACAAATTTCAAATGCAAGACAAGTATTCTTTTAGAATGACAAAATTAAATTCTGGTTCTTAGTATACCAAAAACTTAAGTAGCAAAATTAAATTCAGCTAATCACAATAAAGGAAAATTATTTGATTAAGAGCCGGCTGCAACAACATCAGTTAAAAATAACTATTCGTTAAAGTCCCAGCTAAAATTTTTTGCATTGCATCAAGCGAAATTAGGACTTAATATAAAAATAATGAAGATGTATATAAATAATTAAATTACTGTAAATTACTATTTAATATACTATACGAGACACTAAAACGAAGCAGTTCAATCTTTTTAAGACCCTAAAAGTTTGTGGCCTAAGTGAATTGCGGCCTTAAATGGTTATTTTTTCGTTCGACATCAAATTTGTGGGCAATATTCGAAAAAATACAGTACTTCGATTAGTAATACTATTTTCTACTCTTCATTTTGACTTTGCAATTCCAAATTATCCTAATAATCAAAGAGGAGAAATAAATCAGAGTGCATTCGCCTGCGCATTGAGTGATTTCGAATGCAGACATTGAGGCAAAATAACCAACTGCAATTTGGGAATGCATGAGAGCGAAGTGGTGCTGTTTACAATGCATAGACAGTGTCGTTTAGCATTTTCAGGAATATAATTCTTCATAAGAAGAACTGTTGTTGCGAGCAGTGGCAAAGGAGATAGTGAGTGGCTTTGTGCACTTTATCTTATTCCTCTGCTATGGTACCATCATAATTTAGCATGAATTTTCTCTAAGCACCGAGGGATGGCATTAATTTGGTAGCTCTTTATTGTACTATTTGGCTGTATATAACCACTGGAAGTTAGTGTTGTTCGAATTTAATGCATCGGAATAAATTTTCTTTTGGATCAGTGATATTTTCATGGGAGAAATGCTCGTTCTAGATCTAATGTTTAATAACCCTCTGACTTTTATAAAGCTCTTTGAGGCTCTGGTCTTCCTATTATCAATTTTGCAATCAAAAATAACAAACTTGAAACAAAGATAAATAGTTGGTTTAGGTTTTTGTCTAAAAAATAATTGTTATCCAAAAAAGAATATAAAATACAGTATGGACCAGTCAAACGCGGTCGTCGGGAGCCACAATTTCGCGTCCCATGATTAAGATCCATTATGAAATTGGTTTCTACCGATTTTTATAATTTCATTTGACATTATATGTATAAAATATAGTGTATCTGCATGTAGTTCTGAATAAAATGAAAAAGAAATCCAGTTTCAGTATAACATTTTGTCAGGTTGCATTTTGTCCTGTACCCTCTACTTTCAGTACTGTACCTTCGATTGGCATTTTTATTAAATTAAAAGAACACAAAAAGAAACTGTACATATGCGGACGAAATATAATTTTAAGTGAAAATATATATTTTATTAAGTGAAAATAAACAAAAAGCAAAGTGTACATGTGCATATGAAATCACGGCTCTTCTCAACCATGTTCGATCCGATTTCAGCTGATTTATCTTTTTTAGACTGAATAGCTTCTACATTCAATACATCAGCTTCATTATAAATTATTATTTTTTTTATTATTATCATTATTAACATATTATTTTATTAATAATTATATTATAAATGGGCCAGTGATAATGGTTTGGTTTTAAATGCTCAAAAATCATTTGTATTTCTTTCAGCCGTGCCACTGCGCCTTTTATACATGATTACTGTGTTAATAACAGTTTGCTTACTAGGACGCATCATATAAGAGATCTGGGCGCTATCCTGTGCAACAATTTTTCCTTTGGCATGCACATGAATTCAATATACCTTGATATTTCCAGTGTCTAGGATTGATTAAGAGATCTGCACACTTCTTTTCTGATGCTAGGACTTTTTACATTTTATTTAAGGCGTTTATAATTCCAAAAATTCATATTGTGCGTGGTTCTGGTTTGGAGGCAATTTTTAAATTCTCGGCAGAATTCAACGCAAGTGTTCCAGTCCGAATTCCTTTTTAGCTAGATTTTCAACTAATTTTAATCCGTCCTTTTATAATTTGGTTGAGTTTAACATAAAGCGTATTGTTAGTATATCTTTATTCAATATTTTGCTTAGCGTATTTTTCCACAGGATTACTGTGTTGTCTTTATTTCCAGACTTCAATTTTCATTCTATTAGAAGGACTCGTAGGGGATTTGTCATCAACCCCACTATCAAATGGAAATCACATATTTCTAAGCTCAACCCTGTTAATAAATTAATCCAGAATTACGTTGATCATTTTAACGACAGATTTATCCTATGCTGATAATCTGCACATGCATTTATTTTCTTAGTGTTCTATTCTTTTTTGTTGGTAGTTGTTTTTTTTTTTTTTCTTTTTTTTCCCTTTCTTTTTTTTTATTTTTATTTTTTTTATTTATTTATTTATTTATTTATTTATTTTTCTTCTTTGTTTTTGTTTTGTTTCTTATTCGGTTGTCTTTTTTTTTTTTTTTTTTTTTTTTATATTAGACTCTGTTGCTTTTTGCATCTTTTTTATCTCGTTTATTACTTTATGTGTATTTTTCATTAACCCCGTTTTGGGCTTTTGCCTGTTGGGGGGCAACTAGGGGCTTTACCCTCCGGTTTATCCGGTGGGTTATTTCCCCCATTGTTGCTACAATTATTATTATTATTATTATTAATTATTATTATTATTATTATTGTTGTTGTTGTTGTTATTGTTGTTGTCCTTCTCGTCTTTGATTGTCTTTCTCTTATTGTTTTTTAACTATTATATTTCTGTTAAATGTTTTCTATTAACCCATTTTGGGCTTTTGGCCTGTTGGGGGGGGGGGGGGGACAAAACGGGGTTTTACTTTAGAGTTTTTTCGGCGTGTTTCCCCCCCCCCATTGTTATATTATTATTATGTTAAGAAATTTTCCTGAACAGGCAAATGTTTCACCTGGACAACAACCTAAACAATTCATGCCCAATGGAATTTCTAGTTTTCCAGGTGAAAGATGGTCCAAAAAGAAGCTAGTCAGTTTCCAATTTTTTTTTTCTGCTCATATTTTGACAGAAGTAACAAACCTGAGACTTACCGAATACATAGCCTTTTCTTCTTCAGCTTCTTTTGCTAACCGAAGCGTTTCTGCTTCCTCTTTGTCTTTATGAAGAAGCCTTAAGAAAGAAAACAAAAAAGAGCATTGATATGGGTGCAAAAAAATTAAGTTTACTAAAATTAAAAAAAAAAAAAAAATTATAATTAATTTTAAAATTATGGTCTTTTACTCTCGAAAAACAAATCAAGGTCTAACCTGATAAAATCATCACCAGCCATTCCATATTTTAAAGCATGCTCATTCATCTCTTTACTCTGATCTAATGTTAATTCATCCACATCAACTGCAACATCTGTTAACAGCAGGTAGAAAAAAAAAAAACATACATTATTGCCAACAGAATACTGCTCAATACATGTAAAAAGTTTTAAAAATAATAATGCCTTAATAAGGAGCATAAAATTTTAGAGTTGTCCTTATGAATAGACTTCACCCTAAAAATCACGATTTTTATGAAAATTATGAAAAATTTTTTTTTTCACTTTTAAATTCTTCCAACTTAAAGGTAAACTCTATGATCACATACAACTTTGTTTAAAATGAAAAATGAAGGCATCAGTAAACTTGGCATTTATAAAAATTTTAAATTCAAACTCAAAAATAATAAAATACATTCTTGCCCTCCCTCTACTCTACTATCAAGACAGACTGCATTTTTCCGGTCTTCATGACGTCACAAGTATGAAAGATTTTCAAAATACGTAACGTGTCAATGGAATACAAGTATGAAACCAAGAGTGATAGCAACTTCAAGTGATAGCAATTTTGATAATAATAACAGCAATATAAACTTGCTGTTAGCAAATTAAATGTTGCTTTCTATGATACAGTCCTATGCATTTGAGCTGCTTAACGAGGATCACCCCAGGAGTGTGCCAATTAAATCGCACCTGAAAGGGTTGGCTTTGCCCTGGGCTTAGACTTCTGTAAACCAAGATAACCACTTGAAACATTATATGAGAAATGAAATGAGCCACTTTGCCTTCTTCATCCATTCAGCATTAGTCGTGGTCCTTGTTCTTGGCTCCACAATTAGGCCCAAAAATTTCTATACGATTTTGTATTTACACCCTCAAACACAGAACAACTGAAAAGCATTCTGCACAGACTAAAATGAAAACGAGACTAAAAAAAAGGTCATATCACAATGTTTCTTTTAGAGCAGGGATGGAAGAACCAGAGGGCAAATTTTCAATCTTCCGAGCCTTTTTTCTTAATAAATTGTTGGGATAAATCGAAAAATTTTGATTGATATATAATTTATTATCCTGGATTAATGTTATAAAAAAAAACCCATTAAATAACCATTGCATCTATTTAAAAATTTAGCCTAGCAAGAAGTAGCTACTGAAATTTTGCTTGGTCTTCCAAGCTTGTTAGTAAAGGAACAAACATTCATGCTCTGAGTGGGAATCGAACCCGTGACTCACTGGTCTCGAGATCGACAAGACCTGCTCCTTAGTGCTCTCAACCATTGAGCTGGCCTAATTGAAGGTTATTAATGAATAAAAGGTTTCAGTACTTTTGTCTTTCAATAAGAAGTTTAATATTCTCACTCACCCAAATCAATATCACTGTCACTATCTCTCTTTGAATCATCATCTTCAGGTTCAATCGGGGGAGTCTGTGGAGTTGAGTCTTCATACGTATAACCAATGGCTGCTTTCTTATCTACCAATCTAATTTAAAAATATTAGTATTAAAATGAATTAAATATCAAAGATCTACAACTAATAACTAAGGTTGCATTCACAACTTCAGCTGTGAGTCAACTGAAGAAATTTCTCTCTACTCACTTCCTTACTTCACTTACTTCCCTTAACTGCTCTGTTGGCACCTTGGAAGTAAGTGAACAAGGAAATATGGAGATAGAAATTTTCCTCATTTGAACTACTGTTCTGGTGTGAAAGCAGCCCGAGCCAAAGAAATTCAAAAGAGCTGTAAATAGAAATAAAGATTAAATAAACAGCGGATCCAACTAAGTATGCTCCGCCACTTTGTGAGTGCAAAGATAGTGATTGCCAAAAGCTAATAAATAGTCCATGTAATATTGTATTAGACAAATATACAAAAGAACATGGATATTATGCACATTCCCTTATACAGTAGAGTCCCAATAATTTGAGTCTCAGCAGTTCAGTGTATTTCGAGACGAATCACTCATTTTTCATTTAACAGCACCAAATTTTACACTGCCTTTCTACACTGCCATTACATATATTCAAACACTAGTCATATCGTATAATCAGTTTTCGTATCTCTGTCTCCTATTCCCATGCCACCAGCACATTCTGAAACGACCAACCATCTTTCTTTTGAATCTTCATTATTGAGAAAACTTGTCCTCCCCCCCCCCCCCCAAAAAAAAAGTCTTTAATTTTGTTAAAAGGTGGAAATCAGAAAAAACTAGCCTGGACTGTGGGGTGCTCGGTCGAAAATTTCCCATTTAAACTGTTGAACAAGTCATTTTCTGAGAAGAACGAGGTTTGGTGTTGTCATAGAGGAGTATGCTGCCATTAGACAGTTGATTCATGACATAACATTGACTCCATAAACCTCCGACTTGGCTATGCATATCACATGGTTGCACATTTCTTGTGTTTAGAAAGTGAATCATTGATCCACAAGTAGGCGGAGTTTTCAATCGTTTTGAACATTTCGAACACTCATTGAAATAAGAGACCAACAAAACCTCCCCACACAAAAGAGCAGACAGACGACAAGAGACTAGCTGACCTTGAATGTTAGCCACTCAAACCACTAGTGCAACGCATGGCACGAAAGGGAACTACTTTCCGGACAGCCCTTCTATTTACTTAGCAAATATTTAAAAAAAAAAAAGCTAACTCATTCTATCTTTACTATTCTTCTTTTACCTTTTTTTGGTATTGAAGGAATAGTGGAATCTATTGAAATTTAACCTAGTGGGGGGGGGGGGGGGGGAGCCACCTTAAGATTTTTTTGGTCTTCCAAGCTTATTAGTAAAGAGACAAACATCCATGCCGTCAGTGGGATTTGAACCTGCGAATCACTGGTCTGTGCCTTAGCACTCTAGGACACCGAGTCAGCTAAACTTGTTATATATAGTCGAATCCGAGTAACTCAAACTCTGATAACCCAAATTCCCGGTTAACTCTAAGGATACTCTTAAGTCCCATCCCCCAAAGTATTTAATAGAAATCTCACTCGTTAGCTCAAACGAATTTTTAATAAATCCCTGATGACTCGAAGAAATGTTTGGTTTTAGTGAATAGATATTCGTAATTTTAAAGCAAAAATCTATATTAAAAAATTTCAAAAATTAATACAATATGGACCAATTTCAATTCTTCATCAACTTTCCTGTTAGATCCAGGAGCGCTTGAGCAACACCCCCTCCCACCTTCTTCCCTCTCTCCTCACATGCAATCAAATAAGTAGGCCAGCTGTACATAAGAAGATCAAGAAATCTTTACTTTTATAAATTAAAAGATATTACAAGCCATTCGAAAACAATACGAAAAGAATTAACATGAAAGTTATGCAGTTTGACTAAAGAAATGATTGATTTGTTGCTTTACAGTATCTCATCTCTTTTTTCCAAATTAAATCAAAATGAGCTTGTAAATTCAGGCAGCCTCCTTGAAAGCTTTGCCAGTTGAAACTTTGTCATTTTTCAACTTTAATTTTATGTTCACAAGACAAAGAAAACTACGCAAGAATAATTCACGGTCACTGGCAGCCATCGTAGAAATCTAAACTTAACGTGAACACAAAATTGAGAATCGAAACTTCTGATTGTCAGCATTCAATGGGAGAATTTTTAAACGTAGTAAATAACGACAGAAATTCGAGAAAAAAAGTGAATTCTCTATAAAGTTTCGAGCATAAATGGCATCAGATGAAAAATTAATGGTCAAAAATCAAGAAGAGATGACTTTCGAAAAAGCTTATTATTGGTGGAAATATGATTAACAATGCCCTACTGAGATGATGTAACAATGTATGACATTTCAGCGCCCAGACCTTCATTATAGGTGGTATTGGTTGGAACCGATTTTGCATTTGAACAGACCGCGTTTTTACCAGGTCCATACTGTAATTATATATTTAATTGGTTCTCATTAAAAATAATTGAATTTATAGATGCATTGTGAGTATCATGTAATCTTTGTAGTTGTCATAGAGCTTCTTTTTCCATTTACTGAAACCTGTTAAGCCAAATTTTTTATCTGGTCCGCTGAAAATTTATGTCATCAGGGTTCGACTGTATTTTTAACTTTATTGAGGCAACTTTCACCAATAACATCTAAAAACTGGCAGTGTGCTCTAACACAGTCCAAATTTCAACCGCCATGATAATTTATTTTAAAGAGGGCAATAAATTCATCAAATATGTAACGGGCACATGAAAAAAATAATAAAAAAGCCATATGAACATACTTCTTTTTGTCTTCTTCAGCTGTTTTCGTTATCGGTCCAAACTGCTCTTCAAGAAAAATTTGATACAGGAACTTTTCTTCAGGAACTGTTTTATATAACAACAAATTAGGATTTAAAAATTGAAACGCAAAAGTAAACAAATACATCAGAATTATTTCAAGATTAATAAACCATTAAGGAATGACATAACCAAGCACCGAAAAGCTAAACTAGTCCCCATCAACCAATTAAAACATGCATTTTTAAAATTTTTGAATCATTTTTGAAAATATTAGTACAGGTTCCGAAGAATGGCCATCTTCGAATTTAATGATTACTCTTATGTATTCATTCATGGCACTTCGTTACCACCTTAGCATTGAAGATTTCTAGATGGTTATTATAATGGTACCATTAGATCAAGTGCCAAAGTACCGATTTTGACCATCTTCAAACTAGTCTGTGCAATGAACCATATTTAACAATTGGTGGAAATAGTTTTTGATAATCTTTCATGTGCTTTGAGAAGATTGAGCTACAGACACACACACACGTTCCCCACAGTAATAGCATAAAGCATCTTTCAATACTACATAACCTTATATTAGCTCGTACCTCGTCGTTACAAGCTGTTTGATGTCTTATTTGCTATATCTTAGCACTGAAAAATTTTTAGGGGTGTCATAACTGTAACATTAGAGCATGTGCCATTGTACCGATTTCAACCATCCTCAAAAAGGTTTGCTGCAAAAAACCATATTTATTGATTGGCAAAAACAGTACTTAGTAGGTTATGTTTGTTCATAGCTTATCATTATGAGTTGTTTGCTGTATTACTTACTAGACCTTATCTTGTACAGAGGGTAGATTATCGCAGAACGATAATCTGCAGCACTTACTCCTTCGAGGGAATTTTGAGCCATCCCGGCGATCTTAACAACTACTGTGAGATGGTCGCAGCAGTCGGGACAACGGCTTTACGTGCCCTCCGAAGCACGGAGGGAAATGGAAATTCCCAGGTTGTCACCCAATCTGGGTTGTAACTAGCTGCGCCCAAAGTTGCTTAACTCCACCAGCGCATCGAGCAAGGCGAGACAACTGGGCTATGGCTGCCCCCTGCTAGACATTAGCATAGCAAATTTTTAGGGGGTGCCAGACTGATACCATTAGAGAATGTGTTAAATATATCGATATCGACCATCTTCGAAGTGGTTCGTGCGATGAACCATATTTATCATAGTTTTCGAGAAGAACGAGTTACAGACCTACAGACACCCCCCCCCCCCCATCAAAAATTATTATAGGTCTATCAGGTCTTAAGAATTAAAACAAGAAACAGTCCCATTAATACCTAATAAAAAATCATTCTGCACAAGCGTCCGATAGCGTTCATAGTTTGACTGGCGTTCCTCCCAGTTGTCATCAGTTGTGACCACTCTAGATCTATTTAAAAATCCACAAAAAAATTTACAATGAATAATATATGAACATAAACTTAGGATAAGTGAGTTTATGCAAGCATACAATATTGCAACTTCAGTTAACATTACCCCTCATAATCTGAAGTAGGTGGTTTATATTCTGGTATATAATCTAAATGAGCTCGAACATCAAATCTATCGATGAGATTGTCCTGATGGCCTTGCCAAGGCATCCTAAAAATGGTTATAAAAATTTAGGATATTATTTTTCCTCCACAACAAGTTAACATATAAATCATCTAACAAAAAGTTAATACAGTGTAACCAGCATAAGTCGAATTGAAATTGAAATGGCCTCCCTATATGAAGTCATAATAAATGCAGCTTATGTTGAAAACTGATAAGTCAAATTTTTTTCATGGTAACCTGACGATTCGACTTAAGCAGAATGTACTGTAGCAATTAATTCAGTAGGATAAAGAAATGATGGTAACATAGTTACGAAAAATAATATACAGGATTATTCAATGTCAGTGGAAAAAAAGAAGAGATGTTTCTGTATGGTATGCATTATACAGGGTACATCAAAAATATGATCTCTTTGAGGGTGGATTCCTCACACCAAAACAAGAAACATAGTCCATATAAACATGTCTGAAAATCCTCCGATTTTAAAGTATCGATGAAATCATTCAATGCGGTTTGAGGGATTTGACCCCTTAAAGAGATCAAAGGTCAAATTTAACATGAGCATCAGATTCCGCATCTGTACTTTCCTATAGCATTTTATTAACAGATTGTTAACAGTTTTAATAGATTTATCGATATTTGGGTGAATTACGAATTACAAATCCAAGATTTCTATGAGGTTTACTGACAACGTTATTAATATGATTTGCAAAATGTAAATCTTTACTGAAAGTAAATTAATATTTTGTTAATATACTATAATAATGTTTCATCAATCCTATCACTAAAAACAATGCTTCTACCGTAAATATTCTACTATAATGCAAAAAATTTCGGCCTAAAAAACACCTAAGTTTGTGGGACCATATTATACAAAAGGATATTTGCCCGGCAACAACTGATAGCAGGCCAGGAGGGGGGGGGGGGGTTCAAATGAACTTTGAGCTGATGAACTTCAGACAAAGTTAACATATAAAACTATGTGCAATCAAAAATTTCTGGGACTGGTTGCACATTTCACCAACAAATGGCACCACAAATACAGTAAATTATAGCCCTAACATTAATAAATTACCTTCTCAAAGGATTCTGTTTCATGTGCATTGGGGACTGAGAAAATACTGCTATTGAACACGTGTGAGGTCGTCTACGATTTTATCATGGACATTAAATTTGAGAACGAGTAAATTCAAGCAACGAGCAATCTGAGAGAAGACTTATCAGCAAAAGCAAACATATCGGTTGCGTGAAAAAAAGCTGGATGCTCCACCACGACAATGCACCCTCTAACTGAGCTCTCCTCACATGTGAGTTTCTTGCGAAAAACAATGTGATTTCGCTTCCACACCCACCTTACTCATCAGATTTGGCTCCTGCAGACTTTGTCCTCTTTCCAATAATCTTACCAAAACAGCAAAGATCCAGTTGAAAGGTAGCCATTTGGATATGGTTGAGTAGATCCATTGCTAATCACGGAAAGTGCTCGACTTGTCTCAACAAAAAGACTTCTAGGACACATTCCTAAAGTGGCAGGAATGCTGGACTTATTGTATGGCTTCGCATGGCACTATTTTGAAAGGGACACTGTGTAAATGTATTTAAATAAAGTACAGGGTAAGTCAAAAATGATGGACCCGATTTCAGACTTTTATTTTGTGATGTCTAATAAACGTATCGTAATGTGAGATGTGCTTCGAAAGGTTAACTTTCACAGTTTAGTTTCCATGCAGTGTTTTCACTACAATCATTGCTGATATTGACTGCGACATGTTACGATAGGTTTGGCAGGAGATAGTCTGTCGGCTTGATGTGTGTCGAGTTACGCAAGGCGCTCACATAGAACATTTGTGATGTGATGCGTTTGAAGTAAAGTTTGAACGTTTACCTTTTGTAGCACGTCTCACAATACCGTATGCTCATTAGATTTCACAGAGTAAACTTCTGAAATCGGGTCTATCATTTTGACTACGCAATATTGTCTCTTTAAATGAACAAGTCCCGGAACTTTTTGATTACACCTCGTATACATTACATTAATTAAACTGTATATAGAATGTACAGTTCGTTATACAGTACATTAATTCACTTTTTATTTGAATTTTCCATCACCAAAAATAAGACGAAAATAACTTTTCAAAAAAAATTGCAACTTCAAAACTGCCTCGCTCCGTAGCCACTATATATGTAAACTTTATACATATAGTGGTTACATTTGATCCGACGAAGTTGCATTCTGTTCTGAGGAACTTCAAACGAAATTAACGTATAATCTACATCCATCATGTTGTCCGTTGAATTTCCTGTTGCCAAAAACTAATACGAATATGATCTCTCAAAAAGAAGTCCGTCGAACTTCTTTATAATATTTATTGAAGACACGGATGCTAATGACTCAGATTTTGAAGGTTTTTAATTGTAAAGCTCCAGATTATGCATACATGTATTTAAAAATATAAAAAAATAAAGAGATTGTTTGTTTTTTTTTATGTTTTTGCATATTTTATTTCTTACGAGTCAAGAATGGGGGTTCGCATTATACAAGAGGATAGCATTTTTACTGGTTTTTGGGGTCTAAAGGTGGAATAGCTTTATACAAGATGTGCATCATAGCAGAATATTTACAGTATCAACGATAGTTTGCAACCAACTATATGGCATTGTGTTGCCATGGAGACTTGATTACATTTGTCATTTGCATACATTTATAGTATAGTAGTTTAGTACATTTATAGTTCATACCCACCAAAAAAAAAATTAGTTCAAAAGGTCACCATCAGCATGGAATGGCGCTCTATGCAATATTCGTATACGAAATTAGACACGAAGACACATTCAACATGCTTTCAGTAAATGGTGGAGGCCACATTCAACATGTAACTAATTTTAGTAACGATTAAAGACTTGTTAACCTGTGTCTTCGTGTCTAATTTCGCATACGAATATTGCATAGAGTGCCATTTCATGCTGATGGTGACCTTTTGAACTAATTTTTTTTTGGAGGGTATGAACTTCCTATGCCCTCTTGTATAATATTACCAAGTATTATAGCTTTTGGTCCAGTAGTTTTTTTTTTTTATGGCCACGTCAAAATGGAACTTTAATTATAAAGACCCTGTATGTTTATATACCATGATTCTTGTTTTGGTGTGAGGAACTCTCCCTCAAAGTTTGTGAACATATTTCTGATACACCCTAGACGCATTCGTTTATTCTTACGATGATGACGTCGGTAGCGCACCCCATGCAGTTACCGTTTCATGTGTTCAGTGCAGTTCAATTGTCTGTGCATGATCTTTTACCGAACGGTCCGTGCGCTTTGAGCCAAACCAAAAACAAGGCAACGCCTCAACGACTTCTTTTTAATCACTCCAAGAGTCTATATTTCAAATTTTTAAAGTCTTTTTCATTTTCGAATTTATTTTTTGATTCTGTATGAATTCTCCTCATCCACTTGAAAGCAAGAATTTCGACCATCATCAACAGTGATCAAAAGCTGGAGCTTCGCTGGATTGGAGCTGCCATTTGCAATTGTAAAATACACGAAACGACCCTGCTTCTACAGGGTCGAGTCACTGAATTATGACCACCACGTAGGTTTATGTAAATACAGTTGTGCCCATTCACAGAAGGGGGGGGGGGGGATAAGCCTGCCTGTTGGAAGACGTATAAAGGTGGTTTCAGAGGAACAGTTCGTACAGCAATAGTCGCCGCCAAGGGTAAAGCATCGACCTAACAGACCTCAAAAAAAAAAGGTATGATAATCAGGTGCAAACAGCGGCAGCATTTCGGAAACCGCAGATTTAATGAACTGTTCGCATAGTGCCATGAAGTAGAGCACTATAATAGAGAGTACGGACATTCTTTTCCCCGAACGTATGCCGCCAGGTACGCAATCTCATTGGCTGGTCGGTCGCACATGGCCCTTCGATCGCCATTTTGTTGCCTTTCGTGTAATCATTTTGTATGTGCTTCTGTACGATAATGCTTATTAAAAGCTGTTAACTTTCAATTTCTTCTGAAATGCCGTGCTGCTGTGCAGTAAATTGCAGTAACAAATCACGAATAATTCCCACTAAATCACTAGATTAAAAAAAAAAATATTATTCAGTAAATTAATCTTAAAAACACTTTTGAAAAGACCCCCCCCCCCAACATACGCTATACAATACAGGGGAAAAATTCGATAAATTTTCAGATATCTCGATAAAAATGATATAAAAATTAAGGCTTCATTTGGAGGTTATGTCATCTTTGATCCTTTTACCACAGCTTTTATCTCTGGAGGTTTTGTACCGGTGTTTTTACTCTGGATTTTTTTTTCTTCCCTTGCACTTTAAGACTGGGGGTTTTGCCCTACCCTCCATTGAACTACAACTTGTAAAATGCAGAATATACTACATTAATGAATTTTCTTTTTATTTATGTTAAAAATCTAATCATATTTCATAGAAACATTTTTCTGAAGAACAATTTGAACATGGTGAAGAATTGGGAACAGGTCTATGCCAAAAGATTCACTGAATTAAGATGTTTTAGAACTTGCCATGAACAAACGCCTTTATAATTTGTAAATGCAGCTGTATTTAACAACTTACTGGAAGAAGCAGAAAAATTTATAAGAAGCAATGAAGCCAGCTTTTTATTATCAAAACTGAGTTTTCATGACCTTATGAAATTTAAGGGCATTCAAGTTTTAGCCGCTTGCTTTTCTACTTGTCAGGAAAAAAAATATGACAGTAGGAGTATGGCAACGTGAGCAGTCATTAAGAATGTGGAGTAAATATAAAAAGTAACAAAAAATATTGTTTTTCTTTTTTTTTTCTCAGAAAATTTTTTTGTTAATTTTACTAATGAGGATGTAAAATTAATAAGCTAACTTAAATCATTTTCATGACTTAAATTTCAATGTAACTTTTTTACATATAAATAAAATAATACATATTATAAAAATAGGAAAAACATAATTGTGTATAACTTTTAATCAGTTTTAAGGCGAATCCTGCTGTTTCATCACTAACTAGTATGTTACCTAAATTAAATCACTTAAATGACAAATTTAAATTCTAACATACGTATATATACATACAATGATATGTAACATTTTATGATAAAAATAGGGGGGGGGGATTATGTTTTAAAGCGAGTCCTTTTTCATTGGCTCTGCTTTCAGTAAATAGACGAAAGGCAACAAAATGTCCGCCGCAGTCCAATTGTCCGTACTCTCTATTATCGTGCTCTACCGTGAAGGTGTACAACGAATGGAAGAATGGACAAGATGGGCATCCCAGGCACGCAAACTCTAGGGGGACTATGGGCCGCTAATGAATGGGGTGAGCAGAGCTTCGATGGCTGGTTAAGAGTGATCGACATGCTACCGTCGATACACTGACAGCCTAAATGCACCAGAAAGCTATCGAGAACAACTGCGCAACGCACGTTGTTGCGTCTTGGCTTCCACAGCAGACGTCTGGTTCCAGCACCCATGCTAACAAGTGTGCATCACAAGAAACGATGCGCGTTTGCATTGCAGTGCAAAAATTGGACCTTAGACCAGTGGGAAAAGGTTGCATTTTCCAATGAGTTGCGTTTTCTACTGCACTGCATCGATGGGGCTGACGTATCTGCTGGGAGACATCTGAAAACAAACTACCCAAAACCATTGTTGGGTGGCTGCCACTGGCAATAAGCTGGAGGAAGCAGTATAATAGTCTGGGGCATTTTTTCGTGGCATATTTTGGGTTCATTACTTCCTCTGGAAGGTACCATCAATAGCTGTGCATACTTATCCATCGTTGCCGACCAGTTGCATCCCAATGTGGCAACTGCATAAACTGCGAATGATGGTGTCTTTCAACAGGATAATGCCACATGGCCAAATTTGCCATGCATGGTTCGAGGAGCATGAGGATCGAGTTCCGCTTACTACACTGGCCTCCAAGCTCCTCAGATCTGAATCCTCGCGAGAATCTGTGGGAACATCTGGGTCGGCAGCGAGACCCTCCACCCAGAATCTTCATGAGTTACGTGATGCTGTGCAATTCGCATGGGCACAGATTCCAGTTGCCAACTTCCAAGCACTCATGGAGTCCATGCCCTGTCACCTAGCTACTGTTTTGGCTGGAAAAGAAGGCTACTTGGGTTATTAGGTTGGTGGTCATAATTTACTGACTCGCCCTTGTACTTTTGTGCATTTACAAGGGAACTACATGAACACGTATCTCACAGATTCCTACCAAATTGAAATATGTTACTCATCTAAAGCTACTATTGATGCTTGCAAAATAAGAAAACACTAAGTTTTGTTTCTTTCAAAATAAATCGAGAAAACAAAAAATTTGAGCATATATAGCCATATAAAGACTCCATTGTTAAAGCAGTATGAACGTATATCATTGCACTCTCAACTACTTCTTCACTACTCAACAATGTGCACAAATCCACTTCACTGAAAGCAATGCTATCGCTTCCAAAGTATGCTTGTGTGCAAAAAAAAAAAAAAAAAAAAAAAAAAAAAAAAGTGCTCATACGACTAAGGGTGTGTCTAAAAAGTCCGACCGGTCGCCAACAGGTTACGTGGTACGATCGGCAGCCGTTTGCTTCCGTTTGTTCATTCATGGACAGCGCATTCGTGAGCATTTTGCTTCAAAATGGCATCGCAGCAAGGTTCCTCCTCATATTTCGCCATCTCCTTTCTCCAAAATATATTTATTACGTATCGGGCACTCGAACACTTGAATTTTCTACTTTCGTCCTCTACTCACTAAGGCAGCCGACCGGTCATTACTTTATGAATCGAGGGTCGTCCAAATCGGGAGAAAATTTAAAATGAATTAAGCCAATTAAGTATACCTGCGTCGTTCCCACATTGATCGGACATAGTCGAAACTTCGAGTCAGTCACTAGTGGCTCCAAAACGAGCTTTGCGACGGGCTTTGACCGGTCGGACTTTTTAGATACACCTTAAGTGTATGTCCCTTGTTAGTTCATGCACAGACTGCATGAAGGGCACGAGAACTAAGTGCACAGAAATCTCCGAACACTTTCACGGCCCACACGAGAGCTACTTTGAATGGCTAGTGCGTGCACTCGGTACAAAAAAATCACACTGAACAAATAAACGAATGCACCTCCTATACAGTCGGATCTCGGACGTTTGTGAGGTTACGTTCCAGAACCTGTCGCGAATGAGGAGGATTTGCGGATGTTTAGTGTAGTCACTAAAATGGTAATGTATGCTTATTTCTATAGTTGAAACCCTAAATATGATCCCAGTCATGTTCCCAAACACTTTAATTTCATTTAAAAGTTAGTTTAATCCATTACACTTAAAATACAATAACAAATGTTTGATTTATTGCCCAACGGTTATTTATCACACTATCACATTTACAATACAGTTACCCTTACTAATTCATAAAACAGGCATTGGTTGAAGTTTTCTTTTGCATTCACAGTAAGGTAAAATGAGTAAATGAACGCGGTTGTGCGAAAAAAATCGCGGATGCAAATAAGTTCAGTTCCAATGAAATTTTCGCGGATGTGTGAAATTGCGAATCACGAAGCGCGAATGTCCGAGGTCTGACTGTTTCAATTATTTTAAATTTAATAGAACAAAAATCATACTTATCTTAGGTTGTCAATTTCATAAATGAGAAAAATAAAAAAAAAAAATAATAAAAAAAAAACAAAAACAAAAAAAAAAATAATAATAATAAAAATAGTAAACAAAACCAACATTGTTGCAGGTGTGTCAGCAGCCTGAGCAACAGTAGGATCCAAGTGGATTTTGCAAGGACGGCCATGAATTTGAAGAAACTGAGTCGGGTCTGCTTTCTAAATAAATAACATCAACAGCAAGCTTAAATATACAGTTAAACTTTTCAGCATTCTCCTATTGTGAAGAATAAGCCACTGTAAGAATTATTTAATTCTTTGCTTATGTCTCACATTAAGAGAAGCTGAGTGCTACTTAAGGAAAAGTGAAAAAAGCTAATGAGCATATGCTTATCTACACCGTCAAAAGAATTTTTTTCATACATACAATTTTTTCATAATATTCTCGTCGACGTTCGGCTCTTTTTTTATAATCTACCATCATTCCCCGAATTTTCCTCTCCTGTTTTCTCGCTTCGTGCCACATATTTATTATTTTAGTAAATATTCTCTTTCACTTCTTCTTCTTCTTATCCTACAAGTAGGCAAAATTAAAGAAAATCGATTAATGTCAACAATTTGCGGTTTCGCCTCGCTCGATCACCTTATAAGCATAAAAGCGACAGCTACTAAACAAAAATCAATGCATGCGTGATCACGATTTTGTTATTACTTTAGAATTGGCAGAAAAAATCTAAATTCTTAATTCTATATGGGCGTATGCGATTAGCTATGCTAACCAAGGATGACAGAAATTCGTATTATTTATCTTACACGTTATTTGTTCTTTCTACGAAAGGCCTACGAGAAACCTTGTAGAAAATTGACATTATCAGCTTGAAATCACTGCGTAACAAGATAGTACAAAGCTTTCGAAATTAAAAGACTTCATTGTTTTATAGCTGCATGCAAAACAAGAGAATTAAGCTTCTTAATTAACGATATTAAACCAATTTAAAACGTAATCAAACAAGGGGCTTTTTTTCCACGCATATTCTGCAGTGTTGTTCGCTAATGTCGCTCCTGTCGCCCAACTATGGCCGACGACTTCACGATCAAATCCAAACGCCCGCCTAAATCTCCTCAAACTTTTTTCCTCATTATTATTAAAGTTTTATCAATTAATAGGCAAACTATATATACTATAAAATTGCAACGCAATGTCACAATAAATGATTTGAAAAACTTACCATTTTAAAATTATTTTTTTCAATATTTTGAGTGAAAATGGCTTGCCGAAAAATTTGCGCGCGAAAAATTTGAAGAATATGCTTTTTTATTAATTATATATATTTTTTAAACTTTTTTTAAAGAATTTAATTTATGAAACAAAATATACAATTACAGTTGTTTTTCACATTCTCCAAAAGGAATATTTACTTTTTTATTCAGTGAAATATTGAATTGCATGGATATAATGGAAAAAAAATTATTTCTAGCATAAAACAAACACAAAGAGATTTCACTTGGTTCAAATTTTTTATAAAACATTTTATATCACAAAAAAAAAAATGTTTTCAAAGATATTAAAGATTGGATAATATAAGGGAGAAAACAAAATTCAGTCTAGGGTCTTCATTAAAGTTTTTATTTATTTGTTAAATATTATATTAAAAAAATGCGCACCCAATAAAATAAGAAAACATAATAAATTAAAATATTTTGGTATTCTCCTTTTTAATGTAAAAATCAATAATTAAAATATACAAAAGGAAATAATAAAAAAGATAAAGTCACCAATTTTGAAAAGAGTCAGTAGCCAATGAAGTCTTGTAGTAAAAGGTTGTCATGAAACTTGAAGAAAATATGTTGTCTTGTATTATGAAACTTGAAGAAAACTAGAACTATATATTATGAAGAGAATCTTGTGGCAGAAGATGATGATAATAGTAGTAATGGAACACAATATATACAGGGTGTCCAAAAAGTCTGGTAACAGGGCAGATATCTCAAAGCTGCCAGGTAGGCGAGCTCTGATGAGTGTAGTTTTTTAGGTAATAGGGGGGTGAGGAATTCATGGCCGCACAGAAATTGGACTTTGACCCCCAGATTTAAGGTCATACATTTGCTAACTCGGAAACTAATAAAGATAGAGAAAATATACCAGTTGCTATAGCAACACCTTGTAGAGCAACACCACGTTAGTCTAAAACCAATTTTTAATCACACCCTTTCCCATTGAGATTTTGAGAAAATGGGCGAGAAAGAGCCACTCAAGTTCAGCTTGGACTGCCCAGGTTGGCTGAGGTTTCTAACACATTTGAATTGCAGTGAAGCACACCGTTGGGAAGGCTCATTAAGTGATTGACCTTGAGTGACTCTCTCCTATTTTCTCAAAATCTTTCAACGGGAAGGATGTGATTAAAAATTGTTTTTAGACTAATGTGGTGTTGCTCTACAGGGTAGCAATTGGAAATTTTTCTCTATCTTTAATAGTTTTCGAGTTAGCAAATGGATGACCTTAAATTTGGGGGTCAAAGTCAAATTTGAGTGCGGCAATGAATTCTCCACCCCTTTTACGTATAAACCACACTCATCAGATCTCGCCTACTTGGCAGCTTTGAGATATCTGCCATGTTACCAGACTTTATGGACACCCTGTATATATAATATTCCATTACTACTATTATCATCATCTTCTGCCAAAAGGCTCTCTGCATCTATACATATAAAAGACAATGTAAGTATGTTTGTCCGGTTTTAAAAGGCAACTTAGAAGTAAGCTATAAAGTTAAAATTTAACACACAGCCGTGTTATACTACCACAATGATGGAAAAAATCTAAAATTGGAGATAAGTCTCTTAAAAACGTAGATCTAAATTGTTTTTCTTTTAAACGTGAATGATTTTGTTTTTTCAACATAAGTAATTTTAAATTTCGGGGCTGAAAGATTTTAAATTATAACTTCTAATAACATGGTTTTACCAAATAATAAAATGCTCATACGGCTTAATAAGACTGTTTGGACAAGAGATTGGTTTTTCTTCTTTGGTATTACGATTTCTCGGTTTGGTTTTACTACTTGGTTTATTAATTTTTCTTCATGTTCAAAAGTAAAATATTATTAAAAATTTAGAATTGGGCTTATGTTTCAAAATTATCAAACTGGCTTTCTTAAAGAATTTAACCTTACATTGGTGGTCTTTTCTATGATTTTTTATGAACTTTTGCCAAAACGGTTTTGATTATTTATTTGTTGAATTGCTAACTCTCGTAAATTTGATTATGTTTTTAGTTAATTTTTGCTTCCTTTTATTTGAACTGAATGGACATTGAGAAAAATAGCGTTGAGGCCAATAAAAATGTCAAACGAAATTTTAAATTATTAATCGCTCTGATTTTGTCATAACGTATCTTAATATTATCATGACTTAATTTTAAGACAATTGGTCTTCCTAACTCAAATTTTATAATGTCATTTTATTTGCATATTATCAGAATTCTTCAATTTAACGAAAAGGACTGGAATAGTTTTATCACCTGAAAAAGATTGTAGTTACAATCGAAAAGTTTGGTGAGTGAATTTACAACTTGTTTTAAGTTAATTTTTACTTCCTTTTATTTGAACTGATTCGGCAATGAGAAAAATAACGATTGAAGAGAGAATTCAGGTGAATTAAAAAATTTTAGCGTCGAAGCGTCAATTCTCAGCATCATGAAGTTATTTCAAATGATATGTCAAAAGAAGTTTTAAATTATTATTAATAAAAGTTAACGTATTCACAAAAATTTGAAAAGAAACTAATAAAAAACATACTCAGATAAGGAATTCCGCTGACAATTAATACGCGGAAAAAGGAAAACTTGAAATAATCAGAAGTACAATCAAGTTTATAAACATGATAACTTTATCAATATAATCCGCGGGCAATAAAAAAACTGATTTCTTCTAATAAGTTTCACTTTTAAACACTATAAATTACCTTAAAACAAGATACTCAATATTTTCTCTACAAGTAGAAACACTAATGTTTTTCTGAAATTTTGTTGATATTACCGGTAATTAACCTGTTTTGAACATTTTCCAGCAAATCTATTTGATTTTTCCTATAAGGATTCCAAACACTATTAACCATTAGAGCTATTCTATACAAGTTCTAATAAGACTCTTAAAAATTCTCCAGTAACATTCTTAGTTCAAAATTCTAGCAAACGTAATAAAAACATTCTGAAATTTTAATTTAATCATCTTTTCTCCAATTTATAAAAGATTTCCGTTAAGAATATAAAAATACTCAAAAGTGAACATCTTAGGATGCAATCTGTACAACATTAAGTATACCGCTTTGAGTATTAAGAAAATCGATTTTCTATTATGAAAACAAGAGCAGATGCGTCGAGGTTAGAAGACATAAAGCTGAAATACTCATCTTTCTTAAACCCAAATAAACTTTGGTAAATAACTAATGAGTACACAATATTATCAGGACTAATTCTTAATATACCCCTGTTATTATCTATAGAATGTCTGTTCAATTTAAAAATAAACAAAATATTACAACATCTATTTATAGCTACCCCAGTTGAAGATGACCAGCCATTCCTGCATCTTAAGATAATTCCAGACAATTATCTGGAAAGTCTTTAATTATAATGCCAGATCAACTGAGTGTAGCGTTTCTTTAAGCCCACCCCTCGAGTCCAATCTCTTTATTTTTTCTTTCTCATGGTTAATATGTGTAGTTTAACGACCACGACGGCCAAGGTCATTTTGAGCTGCCTAGCAGGGCCTCAAATTTGCTCACCCGGCTTGTTTGTTATTTTTTTTAAGAAGTGATTATGCGATTTGGCCTGCGGGGGAAAAAAAATGAACACTGTCGCCCAATTTGATTTTTTGATAGCTGGCAAGAAAAGAAAATTTCTTTATCAATATCCTACGAGATATAATTTTCCCCATAACTTTAGCTTCATCCTATCCAGCAAAGCAACTTGATTTGACTTCAAGTTCATTGAAGACAGTAAAATTTTTCCCCAGTAAAATCTTTTATTTGACCGTTAATGTGACCTAAACCCATAATATTTAAAATGAAGAAGTTATAACATTATAAAAGAAGGGGGAGGGAGATCTCTTATATACTTTATAATTTCTTATATTTTTCGTATTAAATTATCCATAAAAGGAATGGTTAAACCACAGGGAATAAGGCCATGAGGGAAAGAAGTGACAACTTTCTTAAGTAATTAAATTGCATTCATTGCTATTTTTATTGTCCACTGTCACTTTAACAGCCAGCTTTTCATTCTGTTAGAAAGGAGCTGTAAACCACACAAAGCTCTGCAATGAAGATCAAATTCAAATTTCACATCTTAATTTAATCTGGATTAGGATTTCAGAAAATTAGGAGATTAGTAGTGAGAGGTTCCCCGGTTCCATTTTTACAAAGTTTGTTTCTCAAAGTGAGCGATATTACCCCTAGGGAGCACAATCAAAGTTTGATTTTATTACAAGGAATCAAGCACAATCAAAGTTACAGAAGATTCATTGCGATCTATGGTAACGATTTGGAGAAGAAAGTTTAGGAAAAAACCCTTTTCTCCACCAACGATCTTATTCTATTTGGTGACCTTGGTTATGGACTATTACCCTGCATCGTATCTTCCACTCTAGAAGAGATGTCAGCAGAACAGCGAGGCTAATGTTATTTCATTCTGTTTGCAGGCTTTCCAGAGACCCTCAATGCTTGTTGGACAGCGTTGAGCAAGGGCTCGTTTTAATAATCCAAATCCACAGAAATCCATCAGGGATGCATCTGATGAGTTGACAGGGACATCATGAAAGGGATAACGTGAATTCCACTTTCATCTTCCAAATCCAACATAAATTGAATGGTCGAGTTAGACGTATGGCTGGAGGCTGTGTCTTGATGCAGCTAAACTTTGCTTTTGTCCTCTCCATACAATGCGGGGATTTCCTCAGGCAAAATTGGACTGAGAAGGTGCTGCTGATAGTAAAGGGAATTAACCTTAGCTTTCCTGTCCACTCTTCTGATTGTGAGCTTGCCGTTGTGTGAGTATCCCGCAATAATCATAAATCCTTTTGAAAAACTTCCTTATGTTCCTTGGACCACTTTTGAATGACTTCTATGTAGATGGTATAAAATCGCGCGGTGTTTGTTGCAATCGTTCAAGTAGACGTAGGCTTCATCCAAAGCAACAGCGTACTTCCCTTGATCTGCTGCGAAATAACCCTCATAGAGCTTCCAAAATTCCTCTTCCTTTTTGCAACAAATCGTGGCAGCAGCCTATGAACACGACTCGTGAAGATTTGTTTATTATTTTATTTACGGTAAACCGTGAAGTTCTACAATGTTTATGATCCCCTTTGGGTTGGTGGATTTTCGTGGTGGACAAGCTGCTTGACCTTCCGAATGACCTGTGGGGATTGGCTTGTGGGAATTCGAGGATTCTTCAGTTTCTGGGCTGTTGGAATTAACCCTTCCTGGGATTTTCCTTTCTGCATTCAGTACTGCCAATATGACTTTCTTGAAAACAGAAAAATTTCGTCTTTTACATGTGCTAATTATCACTGTAATGAGCATCGGAAAGGGCAGCAATATACCCTTCCCAGTAAGGTCCGATTTTCGGAGGCATTTTTTCAAGACATTTACCGCTTTTGAACAACAATGAAGATGTAATGGCATCATTTCATGTGCTTTCTGTCTTGCGCATGTGCACATGACCCACAACATTCACGCTATAAATTATCGACCTTCTGCACTTTTTGACAGTCATCGTAAAGATTGAGACATTTGTCATACTGGCGGACGTGTTTTCCAATAAGCTCTTCATAAAAGTTTGCTGCCAGTATGTTGAGATAGGTCTCCATGGTGTCTTCAAGCTCTTCGTTGGTGCAATTGAAATTGCTTAAGAAGCTGTTGGGTTACCACAGCAGTACTCAAGCGTTGTCATGAGTCAAACCAACTTTAGAAGACGGCACGCTTTGGCCAACAAAGAGCTTCAAGACGCCATGGAGACCTATACCAACATGCTGTCAGCAAATTCCTTGAAGAGCGTATTGGAAACTCGTCCACCAGTATGACCAATGTCTGACTCTTTACAGTAACCTCTATGTCGAAAACTAAATTTTGATTGTACTTGATGCCTGGTAATAAGATTGTTTGATTATTCACACTTGTCTCTATATTAAGCCCTATCTGAAGTTGAAAATAAAACAGCCCTCGTAATTAATGGTATCGCCGATGACAGTAGAAAAAAAAAATTATTAAAATTTATAAATTCTTTCACTTCTCTAATTAAACAATGGTGAGAGTAATTTATTATGCAACCTCTTCGCAAAATGCCTACTGCCCTTTTGATCCATCGCTGTATTTTGCTCCCTTCTTCCAAACCAGAGATTTCCCCATTCCCACAATCTGCGATTCCCATGTGAATTTTTTTTATAATCTCCTTAATATTAACAGAAAATTAAGATGCAGGGGACATTGCTAAATTTTGCATTCACTGAGGGGGCGTTCCTAAATTACATATTTTTTTTTAAAAATAGATTATTAAAATTAGCCAACTGTCATCCTTCTAAATTTATTAGTTTTAGAAGGAATTTTGCAAGAGAGCGCAGTAACATATTGCTTCGGTAATGTTCATAAATTTTCCAGGGCTGATGTCATGTATTCGCAAGTGAAACCGAATATAGAGGGCAGAATTTTTGATTTAATAGGGCCAGAGAAGAGAGAACATAAAAGGGCAGCCGAAAATGCGAACATGGATATAACGCACCGGTGAAGGTGTACATATTGTGGTGCTTTATAATTTTAAATATAAAAAAATATTCATGGATGCTAACATCATATAAATTATTTTGAGCCGAATAACTGAACAGCAAAATTAAAGTTTAATGCTTAAAACAACATCATATACGATTTCTTCCTTCCCTCCATGCTTGTTTTCTTTTCCCTTCCATTTCGATTTGAACAAAGGCATGCACTACCACCATTACTAGTGTGTACTTGCTGCAAACAAAGAGTTTGGTTTTATCTCGTTGTGCAAATAAAAAAAAAAATAAAATAGGGTAATCTCTTATTTGCTACGGGGAATCAGTAGCATTAGGTGAATAAAACCATTTCAATTTGGTTTGAAACTATAAGATACAAATTAGGATGGTTCCCTTGTTAAAAGCATATCAGTTGTTTGGATCACCAATTTAGCACCAAGGCATATGCAATCCAGACAAGCTAGTGCCATAAAATGCTTGTGGTAACCTTTTGTACCACTCATGATCCCTTCACTCTCAAAAGTAACCATGAGGTGCACATGGTCGAAATGAAGCTATCTCAAAACTGCCTCGTTTTCAATCCTAAGAAATCTTGGTCATTCACTGGTCGTTTGAAAAGCAAAATACCAGAACGATTTGAAGTCGGTGTTATAGCAAGAATAAATGGCACCCAGGGCATGGTATTGATTTTTCCGCCCAGCCTTCTTATACCATTATTTTGTCTTCTCGGCATCCCCCAAAGGTTTGGCTTGGTTTGTTTGGTATTAACGTCCTTTTCAACTGCCGCAAATTTTGCCTCGCAAGGGTTCTTTAACGTGCAGCCGGCAAATGACTACACGGGACCAACGGCTTTACTTCCCTTCCGAAGGAAGTGCGTGATCTCAGGATTTTCCCCCTGAAAAAATCCTCGTCGTCCTCGGCCGGGGTCGAACCTGCGTCCTCGGGCATCAGAGGCGATCACGCAACCCCTGAGCCACCGAGGCCGATCATCCCCCAAAGGAGTATCAAGACTGGCATCTGGGGCATCATGATCCAATCTGTTTGGAGTGGCTGTTTCATTGACAGAACAACTCAAAAAATCAACTTTTCAATTTTAATTAGAAAATAAAAAATTTTATTTTATTGTTCATTAAATATATTTCATGTTAATATTGTACCACAGCAATCTCGTCACCAACTTCCATCAGGATGGATAGTTTCCTAAGTGCTACCATACTCAAATCACTATTATCGTTAACATTTATTGGCATGGCTCCTCTTCAGTCCTTTCAGGCAGCAATATTCTCTCAAACAACAACTTGATTAACAGCGAATGGTCACTAAACAGCCATGCTGTTTGTCATTGTATAGCATGTATGGAATAATGGCTTACATTTTTTCCCCAGCATAAAGATGTCTCATTACTCGAAGAGAAGTCAAGAAACAAAAACAAAATTTTTCAAACATTTCAAGATTAAAGAGTAGAAAAGGGAAAGAAAAATTCTACGATGCAGACCCAAAGCAAGCAGGGACCAAGATTTTCGCTGTTGCTGCTCTAGCTAGTTCAGCTATCATGGACACTGAACAGCCATTCATTACGATATATCCTTATGGTATTCATAAAGTCACAAGAGAGCAGACCCCTAACTCGCAAATCGGGAATCCTCATTGCCGAAATGTTGATACAGTAAATGAAAAACAGTTGTGGACAAGAGCTGTGTTTTGTAATCATTCACTGCAAGACCCTGTATAACAGGGTTCAACGAAATTTTGGATTGTACATTGTATATATAATTCCATCAGATTATTATTGTGAACAAGTGAATTTTAAAATTACCGGTAATTAGATAAACAACTGCAGACAAGAGATTTTGTTTGTTTGTTCTTTTATCATGAGGCTTTAATTCTTTTTGGCTTTTTTTGCAACAATTTCGGTTTGTGTTTTTTTGTTAATTTTGTTTTGTCAGAAATAATTTCCATTTTATTCCACACTTCATCATCTATGCTATCAGGTTCATTTTCCAATGCCTCCTCATCTTCAACTTGTTTGCTAGTATCCGCAACAGTGTCCTTGAAATCACTTCGAAGTAATAACCAATTTAACCGAGATTTTAAATAAACCTATGGAATAAAATATAACGTATGTTATCACAAACTGGAACCCATTAGGCAGCAAGATTTTCTTAAATTCGAAAAGGAGAATTGTTATTTATGTTTTTATAGATATGCTATACTGTACCTTGTGAAGGAGCTTATGAGTGTGTATCTCATGGATCCTTAAAAAGCGATCTAAACCACATGATGCAATCAAAGGCAATGTTGGATGCCGTTGAATACATCGGATGCTACCAGCAAATCCTTTGAAACAATGAGCCAATGCCTTTTTACGCAAATCCATCATGTACATGAATCCACGAGAATTTCCAACAATGACATAGCTATAAAAAAATAATTAAGAAGTTAAAAAAGCAAGATAGGCAATAATCATTTCAAGTGTTAATCAAAAGCTGAACATTTTCTTCAAGATTTCACATATACCGGTAGATACTTACTTATCATTGTGAGCTAAAGAAACTGCAGTTAAAGGATGTTCTCCACATTCGATATTGATAACTGGTCTACGTTGTGGAGTGCTTGGGTCATATACACGTACCTTTAATCAAATAAGTATAAAATACTTTAATAAATAAATAACTTAAACATTAACCAAATGAACTCAAATGCTGTAATACCTGGTGATGTCCTGTGCAAGCAACCACTCTTTCACTAGAAGGAAAAAATTGCATATCTTGAACCCAAACAGGCACCCGCAAATTAAGAAAATCATGTGGTACCTTCGATTTAAAATGAAACAGAAAATTAATTCTTAAAATGTCTAAAATTAAAAAAAAAATGTCAGTTTTTAAATAAAGAATTTAATTCATATGCATACATTTTTAGCTCTGAACACAGGCGATTCAGGATTTTGTAAATCCCAGAGTTTCAGATCATTTTCCTGACCTCCAGTGGCAATTAAATGTGGATTGCAGGGATTTTGCCTCATGCAGCAAAGTTTTTCTCCAGCACTGATCTCCAGCTATGAATTAAAAAAAAAAAATTGCCTAATACTGCATTACCATAACGATGTTAATTAAAAGCATTGTTACTATATTCACGAAGTCGGTTGTTCGTTGCCAATTTTTTTTGAATTTCTTGATTTTGACTTTTGATTCTGATAGAGCATCAAAAAGTGAACATATGTCCTATCTATTCAGGAACACAGCCAAAATGATGGTTAAAATATAGGTAACAGAATAAGATAGTATGATCCCTAGGGCTCGGAATTTGCACATAATGCATATTTTTTTTTTCCTGAGCTAGTAACTCATTAAATTATGCTTTATGCACTGTTAGTCCCCTCTGGAACTCTCGTAGCCTAAGTTTTAGTGTGCATTTAAATGCATATTTCAGGCTTTAGCACTTATTTTTGCATATTTCGAGCATTGGTGCATATTTTTGCATATTTTGGGTATTTTTGCTTATTTAAAGTTAATTTTACAACCTATTAAGTATGTTCTTTAAAAAAGATGACAATATAAATGATTTCATTGATTGGGCCAAGGGGTACCAAATAAATGTGCACTTCGTTTATTAGTCCGTTTATAAGTGCCAGTTGTTGTAGAGAGTTCTTTTCTGTAGAACATATGGAAAAATTTTGATTGTCCAGGTCAATAAATTTAATTTGTTTTCATTTTTATCATCCCATTTTCATAAGTATGACAATGAAAGGAACGCATGAAAGTAAATTTTTGGCACATTCTTTTAGTGCATATTCTGGCTTTTTTAGGGCACATATTCTAGCACTTTTTAGTGCATATAAATCAGAACTCTAATGATCACTCACATAGTAACCAATGCTAAAATCAGGCAAGATGGCAGATATGTGAAATAACAGTGCTGCTGTCGCTACTGACCAACTTCATAGCGATTACTGCTTACTGCAGTATGACAATTTCCTGCTTTGCATTAAGTTTGTATCATATATTTTATTATTTCAGTACTTATGAGTGACAAGCGTTTTATAACTTATTAGAATAATTTGTACAGCAGTTTTACTTGCATTTTAAAATATTAAAGGCATGAAAAGCAGTGTGAATCTACTAAAAAGTCATTTTATTGGGTTGTTCAATAATTTCGTAGTGTTTGTATCTTCACTTTTATCCTCCTACAATTTGTTTATTACTTTATAAAATGTATACACTGTTCAAAGGTGCTCTTTGTGCTCTATAAGCCTCAGAGTTCGACGAGGAGCATCTTAAGGCACTTTTCAAACAAGCTGAGAATTGGCTGAAAAGATGGACTGCAGCTTTGTACCTTGTGAACGAGACTATCCACTAGAAAAGACCCAATCAACATATCAAGTCATCCTGCTTCATAACAACACGCAACCTCACACGGCAAACATTGTCATAGCTGCCCTCCAAGAGCTTGACTGCTCGAGGTTCTTCAGCATATGATGTACTCTCGGGACTTTGCGCCAACTGATTATCTTTTCCGCTTGCTGTCAAACCATATGCCCGGCATAACCTTCGAAAACTAGCTCACCAATTTCTTCGAGTTCAGACCAGGCAATTTCTGGCAAAATTGCATTAACAAATTGGTTGAGTGGTGGGAACTGGTCTTAAAGAACGACAGAGAAAACATAACTATTAATTTGTAGCTATAATATTGTAGTTTTCAATAAATAAAAACTATAAGAAATTATGGAACAACCCAATATACGAGGGTTGTACCAAAAGTAAGGTTCCCAATGAGCTACAGCCTCAAGGGAAGGTGCTAGGCTAAATCCGACAACAGTGCCATGCGCAGTGGCTCTCGCACTCTCGAGCGATTCCTACGGCGCTCAGTGTTCGCTTGGCAGCCGTCAGAGATGGAAGTGTTGATCGCCGCTCCCGCCAAGTGCGAGGTTCGAGCAGTAATCCGGTTTCTCCACGCAAGGAAGTTACCGCCCGTGGAGATTCATTGGCAACTGACTGAGGTTTATGGTGAAAAGTGCATGTCCGTTCAGCACGTCCGAAAATGGTGCAGGGCTTTTGCTGAGGGTCGCACGGAAGTTCACGATGAAGAACGGAGTGGAAGACCGCCGGTTTCGGATTCGATTGCCCAGAAGATCAACAGTGAGCTGCTGAAAGATCGGAGGGTCACTGTCCGTGAACTTGTTGAACGCATTCCTGAAGCTTCCCACGGCACTATTGAAAGAACGGATTGGCGGGAGACTTCTTCGACTTAGGAATACAAAAGCTGGAGCACAGTCTTCAAAAGTGTGTCGAAAAAAATGGAGACTATGTTGAAAAATAGACAACAGTGTAAGCTTTTCAACGATGTATAAATTAATAACAATAAACAATGTTTTCTACTTGTAAAAAATATGGGAACCTTACTTTTGGTACAACCCTCGTATCTGTGTGATGAAGTGAAAATTTTTTGGCTAGGCAAACGGATACAAATCACCCTCATCTAAGCCATCAATGATTTCAGAAACAGCAATAAAATTTTCACAGTAAAAGAAAGCAGTTTCCAGCCGTGTGTGATAAAAAGTAAAATAAACATTGAAATATTTTTGCAATATGTACATTATTTTAAGACAGTAAATGGTAATAGACCAATACAGATGAAATCACTGTGGCTTTTAATACGCTAATAGCTTAACTATTACAAAAAGATTCATTATAGTAATAGATGAAAATACTTACAAGAAATTACGTTTGAAAACTAACTTTTAAAACTACAATTAATGTTTCATCTTTTTCCTTATAAACGAGTGCTGAAAATCTGCAACTCACTGGTCAGTAGTGCATGCAATGACATCTTGCACATGAACCAGAAAATTACCCAAGTAATCACACTTTCTTATTCTATTCGTTTAAAACTAAATATTTTGATGCTGCAACCGGCTCGAAGGACCAAAATGTTAAACTTACAATCACCATTTTGGCCATGTTCACGGATAGATAGGACATGTACGCCAGTTATAACTTTTACTTACTTTTTGATGCTTTATCGAAATTTGAAGTCAAAATAAAAAAAAAATTCAAAAATAAAATTGGCAACAGAAAGAGAGATTTCGCAAATTTCAAAATTATGTTTTTAACATAGTTAAAAATAAAGTGTCATATATCAATTTTTGAATAAATAAACAATTCACAAAGAAAACATAAATGAGAGGCATTTGCTTAACAAAGTCCTCCAGAAAGACAATTCACTATAATGTTAAATAAAAATTGTTTATCTTTGGCTTAGTAAAGCAAGACTTTTGTCCTTATATGGACCACTTTAAGTGCAGTTCTCTTTCTTACTAAGTATTTAGCTTCAATTGTATGAAGATTTATCTTATTAACATTCGCTTACTTAAAGCTTTGTTTTTAAAGCTTTGTTTCTTAGCTGAAGTTTAGTTCCCGTGATTACCACAGTTCGCATCTGACACAGCTTGCTGGACCAATCTGAGCATAAAATTCTGTGTCCTGCCACGCATCACTCGTGAATGGGGTTTCGAGATATTTGAACTTCTCCACCTGTCTCAATGAGGTCCTTCTAACATGAAGAGCACAATAGGCTGTCTTGAAAGCTCCCCTAACATTTGCTCCATATACTTAATTTCAATCAATTTTAATCAATCATCTTCAAAATGATAGAAGAGTGTAAAAAAAGCAGAAGCAGCCAATGGGGTTAAAATAGCCAAAACATGCTAATTAGCGGATGTTGACATGTACAACCATGTCACCTCATACACTTCCACCTTTTTCACTTTACTTTCCAGGTTTTTAATATGAAATCATGAACACCACAAACCAACATAATCCGCCATAGGATAACTGAGGGTTATTGTAAATAAAAATTGGACTAATTTTAAAAATTTAAAAGGTTTTTCTGAAACATCATCCTCTGTTCCTCTGCAATGGATTGAATATTACGGTTTTTAATGATGACATTTTTATTATAATAACAAAAAAGTTTATTATCCAAATACCTGTTGTTGAGCTGTAGCTGCTGTCCATAATTTTATTAAACCTGATTCCACACACGTTAATAATGAACTACACATTAAAACAAAAAATAAAGAAATTTAAAGTAATTTTTAATAAAATAGATTTATTGTATTTTTAAAAATTTTAAAAATATTCTATGATATGAAAGATGGTCTAAATCTAATCTTTTATTTTCTCAGAAATTTCAATTGTGTTGGGTGTATTAATTTGTTTTCTTTTTCATTAATAATAGCTTTAGCTAGGATCATATGCTTGTTGAGGCAACAAAGCAAGAGTAGGCCTCTTTTACAGACTCCCAGAAATTCTCAAAGATTTGCTTTAGAGAAAAGATGTGATCTGTTGATCTTCAGCCAGATTGGAAACCACACAGCTCTTTTGACAGTTCGGATTTGACTATATCCCTGACCTCTACTCTTCAGACACTTACCATAAAGTTTTCCAGCAATGCTATGGTTTTATATAATTTTTATTTTAATGTAAGAAATCAATTAATTTATGCAGAAAAAATAATACAAATTTCAGTTCTTACTCATTATATTTACATAGTCCTTTAAGAGGGCCTTCACCTCCAGACACATCAAGTGGTTCAGAAAATGCTTCTTGATTTAAATTGTATATGGATACAGTCTGATTTCTAAAACCGATACATGCCTATATGGGAAGGAAAAAAAAAATCTGAATTAGAAGCTATACATAAATATTTTTTAACTTCTTAGCATATAATCTAATAAGAAGAATTCAAAACATGTTGCAAACCAAAATAACTAATAACTTCTAAGTAGCAGTTAGGCAGGCCTATGATATTTGAGGGCTCAGATACAATTATGTATCGTCATAAATGTTCTCATAGAGAGTCATTTTATAGGTCATCCAGCAAGAGCTGGACTGGGTGAAATCTCGGAATTTCTGAATTGGCCAATCAGAGAAAGATGGACCATGCATGGTCTACAGTCTTAATTATAGAATATTTTATAAACCTGTAGCAGCCAGAGATGGGAAAGAAAGTAGCTATAGCCTATTATATTCAAGCACAAGTTAATCTAGCAACAATGTTCAATATGTGTTGGCTATATGCACTGTATATTTTTTAATTTTATTTATCTTCTGGCACTAATTTCATTCTTTCTCAGGGATCAATCTAGGGTCAATTTGGTACCGTTTAAGGGTACTTCACAAAATATTTTGACTGGAAACGGTATCTTCACAAAATTTTAATGGTGTTTATCAGCCTAAATAGTCAATTCAAATAAATACAAGTGTTTTGTTTTTTTTTTTTTTAAATTAAACTCGGCGTTTTATATTTTTCATTAAAAATTTTCACAAAAATGGGTATAGATTTTTAAATTGTAGATAGACCCCTGTTTCTTGCTCACAGGCATATATTTAGGAGTCTTTATTGTTGAAAATAGTTTTATTGCAAAACAACTCAAAAATTTGAATTTCTTAAATTTTGTCTGCCATTTTCATTCCACTCGACCATGAAAAGACCAGCCTAGGTGTCCAGTCGCACACAATGAGGAAGAAGTCATTACTTTACGGAAACACCGTAAGTGATCTCAACTCCAGCCAATTCAATCCAATTTCTGCTAATGTACTATAAGCCAACTGCCCTTTTATTAGAGCATTTTTAAGTGCTCAGATTAAATTACTAATACATCAAAGGTTAAAATTAATGAAGTGATAACGCATTGTACAGTTCATTCCAAAAGCGTTTTCACTTAGATGAATGATGCTCAGCTTTCTTGAAATACATTAAACCAGTGAGATTAATCGCTCCAGGCAAGAAGTAGAGTTCGAATCACGTTGGATGATGCCATTTATTGTTTCTTAGCAACAGGGATAGGTGGGCATAATGAGTGACATCAAACAAACTTCTACGATGCTCATTCAAATTACTAGACTTTATAACCAATCAACTTCGCTTAGCTCAACTCCTGCCAAGCAAGTGAAAACGCTTTTGGAATGAACTGTACATACTTGACAAATTCATCATAAAAAGGGTGTCCCATTTAATCTGACAAATTAAAATAATTCGAAAAATACACATTGTATAAAAAAGTGAAAAAAAAATAAGCATTTAATATTTTTAAAAAAGCTATCCAATGATACCAAACTTGACCCTCAACCCACCTACCGTAAATGCTCATTTAATCGCCGGTCTCGATTAAACACCGAGGGAAAAATTTTTTTTGCAAATAAAAACCGGGTGCGATTGGGTATTATATTACGGTAACCTGGTATAAAATTTTATATTAAAGTGTGTTAACATTAAACAAACGTCGGTCTCATATAAAGGCCGGTCTCGATTAAACGCCTGGGGAAAAAAAAAATTTTGTCAATAAACGCCGGGGCGTTTATTTGAGCATTTACGGTATTTTTAATGGCATTTTCAGATTGTACACAACATTTGAGAACGTTTTATTATTGGTGGTTTTTTGTTTTTTTTTAATTGATCCAACCGTTTAGGAGATAGAGGCACTGAAAGTGTGGAACTTTTAAAGTTTTGAACCCAATTTTATCAATGAAGGCAAAGAGATAGAGGGTGCATCTTAGAGATATTTCTATTCTAATTTTTGATGGTCTTTAAGAATCCAAAGTTAGAATTTCAAAGTTTTTTACTACACAAGCAGAGTCTGTTAGAGTGTACGAAAAAATTTTGGATTTTTGAAATTCTGACTTTGGATTCTTAAAGACTCATCAAAAAGTAGAATAGGAACGTCTCTAAGACCCACCTTCTATCTCTTTGTCTTCATCCATAAAATTGGGTTCAAAACTGTAAAAGTGCCTCTATCTCCTAAATAATTGGATCATTGAATGAAACATTTCTTAAATGTTGAGTACAATCTGAAAACATCATTAAAAATAGGAGTTCCTATTTAAAATTTCAAAGTTGCCCCCTTCCCCACCCTCAGGGGGTGGAGTTGGGGAGTCAAGTTTCTTATCTTTGGATAGCTTTTTTTAAAATATTAAACTCTTATTTTTTATTTATTTGTTTATTTTTTTTTTTTTTTGTATGATGCGCATTTGTCAAGTTATTTTGATGTCAGGTTAATGGGATATCCTGTATATTGTGACTTTCTGTCCATAAAATGTCAGTTATCCAGATGTCGACAGCAAGGACATCCACCCTGTAATGAGTAGGCTTGGGATGACTGACCTAGGGTAGTTGTTGGGATAACTGACGTTTTACTGTAGGATAAATCACAGTATGCATTTATTTAATGGTGTACTTAGGCAAACATAGTCATTTTCTTAGTTTGATTTTCAGCATCCTGAGCGTTTCCTTAGATATCATCTCTGGGACGCTAAAATGCACAATTATCAAAAGTTCAGTTAATGTTTACTATCTGAATAACTGCAAAGCTACTGCACATTCGCAACGTTACCTGTCGTGCGTTTCGCTCGTGCGTTTTTGTGGATTTAGTGTTTTTTGTTGGAGCTTCGTCTGGTGGTTGTATTTTTATGGCGCTTTTGTTTCTGGAGTTTTTTGCTTTTAGTTTAATGCTAGGGTTTTTTTTTTTTGTTTTCTTTTTTTTGCTTTCCGATTATTTTTTTTGGGGTTGTCGTTTTTTTTAGCGCTGTTTGTTTCTGCATTGTTTTTTTTTTGCGTCGGAAATGTGGTAGTGATTTTCTTTTGCTTTTTTGTTTGTGTTTGTTTTTTAACGTTTGTTTTTTTCTATTTGGTGTGTGGAGTTGCTGTTTCCAGTGTTGGCATATGTGCGTGGGTTGCTGCGGTGATTGGAGTTCTGTTGTTTAAGTGTTTTTTTCTTTCCTGCTTCCTTCCGGTGCTTGCGTCTAAGGTTAGAGTTCTTTTTATTTGTTTTGTCTGCTAGTTTTTGCTGGCTGTTTTATGGGTGGGGGAATGTGAGTTCAAAAGAAGGATGTTCAAAAAAAAATTCCCTTTCCTCGCTTGCATACAATGTTAGTGCTGCTGAGTGACCAGTAGAAATCAGCCTTTTTTTTTTTTTTTTTTTTTGGTGGAAGTGTTTTTTCTGTTGGAAAAAATTCGACTTTTCAATGTTTTATTGTGGCGGCAAGTGCTGTTTATGTGGTGTTGAAGTTTTTGAGATTTTGTGGGTCGTATTTCATTTGTGTTTCTGGTTATGCGGATTCTAAACTTTTGGCTTTGCGATTGTTCAGATAGTAAACATTAACCAATCGGTCAATTGTAAAGAATATGGGCTTTCTTACACTATAATGACTTTCCTCCCTTCGGTCTTGCATCACATAATGATAAGTTACATATTACCCATTACACCAAGAAATTATTCTATCTATCACGAGTTTACCTCGGTTTCTTCTTCATCATTCCAACACATGAGACAGATTTCATTTTCTCGTTTCAGTTCCTGAATTGAATTCAAATTTTTAAACGCACGATTTTGTACATCAATTCCTGAAATAAAATGGAGAAGTTAGCCTCATAGAACCTTTCAAAACTTAATTTATCGCTAGGTTTTACTTTTTTACCTTTTAAAAGCCCTGTCTCCGCACCTACAAGCACATTGTAGTATCTGGACGCCTCCATTTTGCCATAGCGTGCTTTATCTGGTGGCGCCATCTGTCGATAATATACTACATTAACAAATAGGCCATTGGCAAAGGAAAAGTCTGTCCATTTGCTTACAATAAAAGTTTTGCGGGTTCTGATACTGTGCGGCGCATTTTTCCTTCTGTGTTTGCGCCAATCAGAGACGCTCAATTAACAGTTAATAGATCGTCTCTGGCGCCAATGAATGAATTTTCTATTTCTCATTGCATTTATCATGGTTCATTGTTGTGTGCCATTCTGTACATCTGACACTGCCAAGAAAGCTGGGATCAGCTTTCATGAATTCCCAATTGACGAAAACCGCCGACAACAATGGTTAGAGGCCATTCAAAGGCAAGGTAACATAGGATTTTCTTATTGCTTACCATTAACGGTTCGCATTAACAATTAAGAGAAAAGTGGGAAAGTCGCACTTTAATTATGTAACTTTCGAGCTGTGTTGTTATAATTGAGTGTTTTCAAATTTTCCTTACGGCTGAATGAATAATTGCTTAATTTTCTATTTCCAGCAACAATCGGCAAAACTGCAAAGTCCTGGCCACCTAGCGAGCGATCAACAGTCTGCAGTCAGCACTTCTTGCCTACTGATTTCAGACAAGGTTTGAAGTATAAGCGGTTGATGCCATATGCTGTGCCTTCTGTTTTTCCCGAGTGTCCTATACAACTGAAGGCAAAAAAAACTCGCCCTGTGAAGACTTCAGATTCACAGCCTAGTAAAAGGAGACTTATTTCAAGCCCTCAAGATTGTGTTGACCAGAGAAGTGAACAGGCCTTTACTACATGTGTTGACATTGACACCTGTGAAGTTCCTTGTATGGAAGAGGATACTTTTCAATCTGTGGAAAATGTGGAGATCAGGCCCGAGCTTCATATTAGGTTCACAAGTGAAGCAAGCACATCCACAAAACTTACTTTGCAGAAATTAGATAAAAAGCAGGCAAAACTGAAAAATCTTATGAGAAAACATAGAAGACTTCTATGGCTTTTTAATAAGCAGAAGAAAGAACTGGAGAATATGAGGACTCAGAACAAAAAATACAAAAAGCTAATTGAGTCACCAAGCAGAATTCGCGGGTGTATAATTCCACGTTCTTCGTTGTTCATTTACACCGAGAACGAACCAGAATGCGGAGAATAAGAACCAAAATATTATTTTTCTTTTTTATAATAAAAATCTCAATTTTATGTTCTTTGAATGAATTTCGATAAAAAAAAAAATTCTTATTAAAGGCTAATTTAATACAAGAATATTATGCACAGGGCCAGATAAAAATTCGTATTAAGCGGGATTTCGTGTTAACCGGGTGCGACTGTATATAGAATTTTGAACTTTATAATTTCAATACAAAATTACTGTTATCAGCAAATAATTAAAGGCAACAATTAGAGTTGCATGTAATTGCTGATTAAAACGAAGTGCTATTGCATTCCTGAGACAAGGTCAAAAACCCTAATGCTCTTTTCGCAATAAGCCTTAATCACAGTTAAGTAACCGCAGTTAACACTGTGCGGCCTGCTTAGGTTACCTATAACCGCGTTTACAGCTCGGTTAAGGTCGGTAACTAACCATGTTTCAGAAACCTGGTTAGCAACATCATATCCTGGTTAGCACCAATAAACAGGAAGATGGCTGTCAAGCAAAAGGGTAGCAGCGAATGTTCTGATGAAGAAACTAATGCTCTTATATGGCGTTTGGGGAGAACAATTTTCAGACTTGAGAAAGGCTAAATGTAACTGCTAATGGTATTCGCACTGCACTTTAATCATGGTTAAATAACCACGGTTTAGCTAATCAAGCACTTTCCACTCACACTCAATTCAAGGGAAATGACGGTTAATAAGCGAAATGGTGTTTTCTGTGATTCCCCCCCCCCCTCGCAATTGCGTCAGTAGATGGCGGTAAGAGAAGTAACTGGCTTCTGCGGGCATCAAATCTTGCAGTTAGCGAAATTACGATGGATAGAGCAGAATTTGCACGTACACATGGCAGTTACGTTTAGCCTTTCTCAAGTCTGAAAATTGTCCTTCCCTAACATATTTAAGAGCTTTGGTTTCCTGCGCTTTCGCTTGACTGCCATATTTTATTTTCTTTTCATTGGTGCTAACCAGGATATGACGTCCCTAACCGGGTTCTGAAACACGGTTAGTTATCCGACTCTTAACCGAGCTGTAAACGCAATTAGGTAACAGAAGCAGGCCGCATAGTTCTGCTTGACCAGGGTCGAGTTTTTGGACTTGAGATTGCGGTTTAGTAAGCATCGCTCTTACGTCAAAATTGCGTAAGATCAGAGCAATTACCATTGGAAGGCTTTGATATTACGTAATTTTGACGTATGAGCGATGCTTACTAAACCGCGATCTCATGTCCAAAAACTCGCCCCTGGATCAAGAGTTAACTGTGGTTACTTATCCGTGATCAAAGCATAGTGCGAACATAGCATTACTGTTAACAGCAAATAATTAAAATGAAGTGCTGTCTCATTCCTGGGACGAGGTCAAAAACCCTAACCGGTGAAAAGAGTTTGCCAACTGTGACGTCATTCTTGTAGTTAGTGCTCCTGTAACATTTTGAATTTCCCACCATTTTTTCGCTTAACAATCAGAGTAGTGTTGTTTATATGCTGTCATTATTAAACACTGAGTTTAAATTATCCACAACTATACAATCGAACAACGTGTACAAATTGTAAAAATTCACTTCAAAAATGGTGAAAATTTTACGAAAACAGTCAGCTCATTTTGGGACACCCTTTATTATCAGTGTGCCAAATTTAGAGTCGTTTGAATAACTGGAAGAGGGTTAGGCCTATACTTGATTGAAAGAATTGAACGAAACAGACAGAAGTCGTGAGTTAAGTAAAATTGCACAATAAAGGGTGTCTCAAATGAGCTGACAGTTTTATAAAATTTTCACCATATTTAAAGTGAATTTTTACAATTTCTATGCGTTGTTCGATTGTGTAATTTTACATAACTTAACCTGAACGTTTAATAGTGACAGCATACAAAAATCTCTACCCTGTTTCTACCACGAAAAAAATGGAGGCAAATTCAAAATGTCAGTTCATTTTGGGACACCCTATATGTTCGCATTGTGAATTATTCACGGTCAGTAGCTAATCAAGTATTTTCCGTTCGCACTGCATCCAAGGGAAATGACAGTTAGCGTTATTACGATGGCTGGACCAGAACGTTTAATAAGTGCTCATAGACGATTGCGTTTAGCCTTTCTCAAGTAGGAAAAATTTTCTCCCCAAACTTATATAAGAGCTTTGGTTTCCTCATCAGGCTATCGCTGCTGCGCTTTTGTTTAACCGCTATGTTTTATTTTCTTGTTTCTTGGTGCTAACCGACTCTTAACCGAACTGAAAACGCGGTTTGGTAAAGGACAGTTCTTCTTGATCGTAATGCAAACATAGTTTAACTGAGAAAAAGACATAGTGCAGACATAGTCCAGTGAGAAAATTTCACCAACTCTTCTCACCAGTCGGGCTTTTTGACCTCAGCCTTGGTTTAACAACAATTTTGTTATCGTCAAAAATTCGACCTCGAGATTTTGATGAATTTCGACGTTTTAGACCTCCCTAAGTGCGAAAAAAACCATTTTTGTCTGTTCATATATGTGTGAACACGATAACTCAAAAACGCAATGAGATAGATGGATGAAATTTGGTATCTAGTCTTAATACAAAAATTATAGATCTTAATCAACTTTTGGACAGCCAAAAGGGGTTCTTTACCTGAGCACATGGAGTTCTTAATTAAGTTCCAACTAGTTCAAATTGTTAATCCCTGTCCTTCACGGCACCAATTGTGAAGTAGCCACAAATTATAATAAGTTAATACTTTAAGATTAATCCAGGTTCATTTGTATTATTTTAAGAAATCGTTTTCTTTAAAGGATTGACAAAATGATGATTAGAGACAAAGGCAAAAAACAATAAAAAATACAATGTTTAATCCCTAAGAGAAAATTAAATAAATACAAAGTGATTGATTTGTGGAGATCAGAAAATTGATAAATTGGAAATGGGACAAATAAAATAGTACAAAACATACATTAAAGCTGTTTTCTCCACTAAATAGTTTAATAAATCAATTAATCATAAATGTAACGTTTCAAAAAACTTAAAAAAAGATACGTACGTATAGTGGAAGTAACAAACGTAAAATGAAAAAGAAAAGTAAGCACAGGGTCAAGATAGCGGTAATGGTAATAGGTCCCACAGCTTAGATAATTATAATTATTCATTTTTTAAATGTTCAAAGAATCAGGTAAATATCACTCTAATCAGTACCTCTACATCCACAATCAGAAGAATGATATAATAAACTCCTTTTCTAATTACAGTCATAGGACGGACTCGACAATCATTGATTCTAATTACACAGAAAGCAATCGCAAAAAAAAATTGAAAAAATAAAAGTGCAACCAGTTTCTACGACTGACCTACGAGTCTGTGTATTAACAAAACATGACAAAAAATAAAAAAGGGATAATCAGTTCCTACTCTTGACTTAGCAGTCTGTATGATAAAACAAGACAAACTAAAAAGAATAACCAATGCCTGGCTTAATCAAATCTGTGTGGTAGCCTAAAGGTCAACTTTGCCAGAGCTTAATGTCATTTTTTTTCTATATCTGCCTGTATACTAGCAGGAGGGATGATTTTTTCAGTTTTTGTCTTTTTTTAGGCTACCACACAGGTTTGATTAAGCCAAGGCATTGGTTATTCTTTTTAGTTTGTCTTGTGTTACCATACAGACTGCTAAGTCAAGCGTAGGAACTGATTATCCCTTTTTTTTATTTTTTGTCATGATCGTTCTAACGTTTTGTTTATCAAAATGACTAGACCATGTTAACCAAGATCATCTTCCGAAATAAAAGAAATTGATGCTGTTGTCGAAAATAAAGGAAACTGCAGGTCTTGGAAATGGACGTAATTGAACCATAGAATGCGAAATCGAAATTTTAATCCTGATCTAACTTGTGGGATGTAATTCTGAAAATATAAACGGACCCTTTGAGAATTACATCCCACAAGTTAGATCAGGATTAAAATTTCGAATTTAATTTGAACTAACTTACATCAAGTTGATTTAGTGTTGACGAGTTATTCGAATTTATTTTAGAAATAACCACCTGATCGAGACTTTAAAAATCAGATAAGAACTGATTTCTTGGATTTATTTTGAGATAACGTTGAATTTATTCAGTTATTTTCCTTTCAGGCATTCTTCTACCAGAGTTTGACGAAGCTTCGAGTCACGAGTTCTGGTCTGTCAAATGCTGACCGCATGCAGTATTTAGTGGGAAAAGTATCTGGTAAAGTTCTTTTAGCGTTTGCTGGAAATAATACCGAATGCAGGTAACAACCAGATAGTATGGAATGTACTATCTTTGCAAAATATCAGGATAAAAGGACGTTAGTGGTCTAATATTTATCACAAATTTTAGATCTTAAGTCGGTCAATAATCCTAACGGTAACGCTCTGGGAAAATGTATTGATCAATATTCAGCTGTTGTAGCAGTGGTAAAGCAACTGAACATTGACGATTTGGCGGATTTCATGTCACTTCAATTAGCTTTGTTGCGTGGTCGCCTCTGATGCCCGAGTACGCGGGTTCGATCCCGGCCGAGGACGACGAGGATTTTTCAGGGGGAAATCCTGAGATCACGCACTTCCTTCGGAAGAGAAGTAAAGCCGTTGGTCCCGTGTAGTCGTTTGCCAACTGCACGTTAAAGAACCCTTGCGAGGCAAAATTTGCGGCCCCTATAACGCCGTCCTGAAATGACCATAGCAGTTGAAAAGGACGTTAATACCAAACAAACCAAACCAAACCAATCAATTAGCTTTGAGAAAATTAGACAGAGAAACCCTAACTCGGTATGAAATAACAGAGCTCCTGATATAGTCTTTTTTTTTTATTCTTGCAAGATAGAGTGTAAGTTTTTAGAATGAACGTACAACTTCTTTGCCTCACTTGCCATCAAGTGATGCACCATGTCAATCACCTTCGAAGCAAAGTGTGCCAATGCCAATTCCTCGTCTAGTGCAAAGTGCTGTCTTAATTGTAAAAATGCGGACCATATGCTTGTACCCTTCAGAGAGCTACCTCCAAGGGATAAATTCACCTCGATTAAATCAAATTCTTTGTTTGTCAACTGTCAGATTGCCTAGAATACTCTTAAGGTATGTCGATCTTGCTATGTTGGTCGGTATTTTCAATCTAGATATCACTCATTACTATATTTTTGATGATCAGGTGGTCGTCAAATTACCTCTTCTGCTGATTCAATAGAACCTAATGTTTCTACTTCATCATTTTGCAATGCCAGCTCACAAGATCCTAATAATTCAGAAGAGATCCCTGCGACTATAATTCTAGTGACAGCTCATGTGCTTGTGAATGACTCAAGGGCTAAACCTCATCTTGTGTTATGTTTGCTTGAAAATGGTTTCCAAAATCACTTAATCGCTTGAAGTTGTTGTAAGGAGCTCCAACTAGCAATATCACCCTCTTAAAGGATGTCATCTTAAAAAAATAACCATGTCTATAGAAAATGTTCTGGGTATTGCAACTTTAACAATTAAATCCTGATTCAATCAGTCAGCCTTTGATATTTGTCATGTGCTGCTCGATTATTTGACATTCTAGGCCTTGTGGCACTAGTCATTCTATATGCCAAATTTTAATTCAGGCATTGTAGTTAGAGAATTTAAACTGGGACAATACTCCAGCTGCTTTTATTACTTCACAATGGAATACTTTTCAGAAAGAGCTTCCTCGACTATCCGAATTATGCACACTAAGTCATCTGAGAGTATTGGAATCTTCAGAGATTGTGTTAGAATTCTCCGGCATAAGTGAAAGGGCATATGGGGCCATTGTACATTTGCACTTGGCAGATCTTGCTAAAGGTTTCTCTGCTTGTATGTACAAAGTCAAAAGCGGCATTGTTAAAGATAAATTCTTTACCTTGCCTAGAATTCTGTGCAACTTGTTACTAGCAACACTGATGTCTGTTGTTCCAAACAATTATTCATCTCGACATGCTATTAACGGTGTTCTCACCTTCACAGACTCTACCATTACTCTTCATTGGATCGATGAACAACCCCATCACTTACAAACTTTCATCGCAAATATAAGGCTATTTATCAGCTTGATAGTTTTTTCATGTACTGGGTTTTTCAAAACAAAAACTTCCAATGTCAAATCCAGCTATTTAAAAACAGAAAAAAAAAAAAAAAGAGGATCAGCTATATCACTGCTTCTGATTTAGTTGTGGCAGAACTTGATATTCTGAAAGTGCTTTAAAGAGTACATTTTTTGGAGGAGAAACCAAAAACTATGAGAAACCTTTCCCCCTTTATTCAATATGGTCTTCTTCAGATAGGTGGCCACACCTGCGTTCACATTAACAACCATTGCGCACACAAAGAATCCAGATGAGGAATTGATGTTTAATCTTGGTAGGTAGTTTTTAGGCCACCCTGTAAATGATGTTATATTCAACTACATATTTAATCTATTAATCAAAACTGAGAAACAGATTATTTAGCTTTTTAATATTAATATTTATTATACTGTAAGAAAAATAATTATGTATACAGAGTTTTGATTGAGGATTATTATTATTTTTTTTTTAAAGAAAACACAAATACCTCAATGAAATGATTATTACACTCACATGCACACAAAGGAAAAGTTGCTTTACACTTATTTATAAGAATGAATGAACTCTCAATAAAACATTAACTTTGGTTAGAGTATGAATAATAATAATAATAATAATAATAATAATAATAATAATAATTAAATTTAAGTAATAATAATAATAATAATAATAATAATAATAATAATTTAATTAAAAAAAACACTTAAAATTCAAAAGAAATCCTTGTTGATTTATCTTGTTTCAAGACTAGGCAACAATAATAAAATGAAATAAACAGCGTTTCTTAGTTTTATTGTTTTTCAGAATTTTAATCTTATGTATACAAACAACACATTTAACAATTCACGTCCAAATGAAGGAACTTTTTTTCCCCTACAAATCCAAAGAAGCTTATTGCCACTAAGAAGCATCCATTTTTGGATGAGAAGCACCATTATTGTTTTAATAACTTAACAGTCTTTTTCCTCAACAGGAAAAAACAAAAAAACAAAATTCAAGTGTAAAAAATCTGAGCACCAATATGGAGATACTACAGGTTAATTTAACTGTATAAAAATAGAATAAACTGCAGGGAATAAATCTACAAGATTTAAAATACTGAATCAGAATATCATACATGCTTACCTTTCAGAACATGAATATTTTTATTAAGAATGAAGATTATGTGTGAAAATTAAGGGAAAAAAAATGTTTTTAATATACTCCAAAAAATTATAATAAATTATTCAATGTAAACAGTTACAAAAAAGCTTGGTAACACGTAAATACAATATGCTTAGGTAAAAAACAAAAAAACATATTACTACAATAACGCGATGATAACAAAAAAATTCATTTTAAGTACCGATAAATTTACTATTCAATTAAAAATGATAAATAAATTTATATCAAAGCTTCAGCAGTTGAATACTAAGGATACTTAAGTAAATACTTACTAAACAAATACTTCTAAGAAAAAACTTGTCCCTTACTAAAGAATAAATATCCCCTTAATATTATATGGTTTTGAGAATATTATATTCTTGGTCAATTTTCATTTAATGGTTCTTATGGTTATGTCGGGCTGTGAGTACTACAACACTTTTATTTTGTAATCTGCAATCTGTATCATGACAATAACAGTCATGAGCATATACTTTCTTTCTAAGGTGGAAGGTGTAAAAATATCTTTCATTTTGTTTTTAGTTCTTATTGGTGATCCTTTTTGTCTTCTCTAATAATATAAAATAAATAACCAAGAAGAATCTCTTAATTTTTAAAGTTTTGTGCTCAGATATTAATTACAGTTTATAATACACAATGACATTTTATCATACATAAGGTAGATTACACAAAATTACAATTAAAAAAACAAAACAAAAAAAAAACATATACTAAATCAATACACACCTTTTGTAGTATATAAAAATATGTACAACATTCTTGAACATAAAGAATGGTTCAACAAAGTTTTTTATTAGAAAAATGGCGAACAAAGAACAAAACAAAAATTCTGGAAATAATGAGATCGTTGTATTCACAACCAATACCGATCCATGTTGTGCATTTTCAGGATTTAATAAACATTCCACGAGAAGGAAAAATAAATCTCACAAAATTAGTCTTCGCATAAATCTATTAAAACTGTTTATAAAGGGCAAGAATTTTAATAAAATTACAGGTGAAATAAGCTGTACATCATTCCTCTTTTTATACACTCATTAATAAAACATTAGTTTTACATTCCTATCTCAGTACAGTTTGAGCAACACTGATTTCAAAAATTGTTTTCAAAAAACCTTTTTATTTATTTTTTTTTTTTTTTTACATAAGAAAAAGAGCATTTAACAGTTATTTTTCAATAACAAAATAATGATACCACTAATAATAATAATAATAATAATAATAATAATAATAATAATTTTTAATAACAAATACTAAATTGAAAAAAACAAAACAATTCATTCAAAAAATTAGCTGCCATTATTTACAAAATTAATGGAAGACAAAATTTGTTCTACAATATATGCAAAGGAATAAATAAATACCAGTTGAATAGAATATTAAAAAAAGTAATACGTAATAACAAAATACTTCATTATATGATGCTTCAGTATTATCGTCAAAAAATTACTCTAATTTCGTAGCTAAATTTCCATAATTAAATAAACTACAACAATAAGATATGAACCGAGAATATTATATTTTTATAAAATTTCAGTTTCAGCAAATCCACACTTGCCTTGTGACCGAGAGAAAAGCATTTGGAACAAGAAGGAAATCTATATCTTTAAATCGATACAAAGTGCCACATTTATAGACAATGAAAATCAAAACAAGAGAGTTAAAAGCCTGTAGCTGTAACTGCTGCATTTGTAAACATGATTTAAAAATTAATCAATAACAAATCAACCACTGTTATTACACAGGTCTGTGACCAAAAAAACTGCATAGGACGTATTGGCTAAATTTCTATTCTTTTTGATGAGCTAAAACCGATAATGCCCCGAGTTTCTCTCCATCACGTACAGTTTGCTGGCAAATCAGTGCATTGTAGTTCACAAAGGGTAGAGATTTCACCAAGATGGGAAAGGCATTCAGAGAAGTCATGAAGGTAAATGGGATATGTCTATGATGGTGGATGCTAAGCATGAAATTCAGATAATCAGAAACGAAAACGGACAAGGCGAAGCATTATAGTCCTATATTTTGGCATGTGACCTTGTCTGAGGAATACACATCATAGTTCAAATCCAGCCAAACACCTTAGTGTGACCTAGCCAAACATCATAGCCTTGGCATGAACCCCGTCTGTTTTTACAAGTAGTGGTTTCATTCAAATTGGGTCAAAGCCTCGGGGTTAAGGGGTTTTGATTAGGTTACCATGAATAAAAGGTGACCTTGAATAGAGGCTACAAATTAATCCTCTCCTATTAGCCAAGGCAACACAGTGGCTTACACGACAAGATATAGTAGATGGAGAGTGATCATATTCAAGGTATTATAGTCTTGTATTGCTAACATAAATATGGATGAGCCGAATCTAGTTTTAAGTAACACTTCAAATCTATTAACTTTTACTTAAGCATTCCTAAAAGCTGTTGATGAAGTGAAAGCGTCAAAACACGTAAGCTAAACGTTAATAAAGTTGAAGTATTGCTTAAATCTAGACTCTCTTCATCCATAAAAGAATTGAAGGTAGAGTAAGAAAATATAGTTAATACTACTGAATTATTATATTGTAATCCTCAAAAATAACTAATACTACAGGATGCATAAAGTAAATAAATACCTTAGAGAACTATCTTTTATGGTTATTGCTCCATTTTACTAAACTTTCTATATATATTTTTTCAGTAAAATGATAATGACAGATATTCAGCATATCCAAGAAATATGGACATGCTGTAATTGTGGCTTTAAAGACTGAGCATAGCGATTTAGAAAGATCCTGATTTTTAAAAGTTGCCAGATCTTTCATCTATAAAGTTCATAAGGAGTTAAGAGACTGCAAATGGAAATGTATCACCAATAGCAAGACATAAAAAACATGTCAAATGCTCTGACATCATCGCACAAGGCTCACACAATGCAGGAATGGATGGCTGAAAACTTTCATGACCACATAAACCCTAATATTTGGCCTCCTGTTTCACGAGACCTCAATCCATTGGACTACTTCGTGTGGAGCATTTTTGAGAGAAAGGTCAATGGACACCTCCAAAACAGCAAAGATTCTTTGAAAGCCGTCATAGTCAGATTAATGTCCATTATGAATCAAAATCATTTAATTCATGCAATGTAGAAGATTCTGATCTTGCATAGAAGCAGTTATTCAAGCAGACGGTGCTTTATTGAATGAAGTTATAAACAAGATAATTTTTTTTGTATCCTTATAGTATTTTTCAATACTAAACCTGTTTTATATTATTATTATATATCAGTTTCTCTAAGAAGACCTACCCTATAAGTTCTATTGCTAAAAATGTATTAGTACTGTTCAAGGCATACTTGTTTCTCAGAGACATAACACTTAATACTTTTGATACCCATAGTCAAGTTTGATTGCAAAAAACTGTACATGATAGCAGATAATAGTGGTCATTTTTGGTTTCAGAACATCAAAAAACAAAGATTTGTTGATACATCACATGTAGCTTGCGGAAAAATTATTTTTGCAGACCTGTGTTATTAAGGAAAAAAAATCCCTATTTTTTTTAAATGCTAAAAATAATTCATTTTACTAGTAAAAGCACACTACAAAAAAATTAATAAATATAAAATATTAGAGCGTTTCCCATGAAAAAAACAAAAACAAAAAAAAAAAAAAAAAAACACTTGTTCTAAAAAATTTGATGCTTGATTTCTGTAGTATTTGTGCACTTCTGAATTCTTTAATTCAGATTAATTACATTTTTCAAGATAAATAACCTATAAGAAAACGTTTGAAATTTGATTTTGGAATCCAACAATTCAGATTAATGAAATATTTATATAACGACCACTCCCCCAAAATTAAGAAATGGAAGGCCCTTTGTCATTTACGATTGTTTTTCGTTAAGCTGAAGGAAGGTTGTATTATACATATTGTAAAGGACACAGTTTTTAAAAAAAATAAAATCATTAGCTAATGATGAGCAATGTCCATTTAAAATGCATCAACATAAACAACAATCTAACTTGGTGAATCAACACTCTTGCTTTTGCTAAAATCACAGGAATTAATTACTTTGGAAGAGCACCACAATTCATTATTTTTTTTACATTAGCTCTTAAGATGACTGAATATGTTGCCAGCAAAATCTGTTGCACTAAAAAATTTAAGTTTGCCTAGTTGATTTGGTTGGAGTCAGAAATAATTTACAATTTCGGGGTTTGCCTGAATCTCTGTTAGACAGTCTAAGAGTACTGCATGAGGGTTATGCAAACTCAAAAACTAATATGAAAAAGAAGCTGAAAATGCTTTGAATCACATACTTTTCCTTTACACACGTTTCAATCATATTTCCTTCTTATTTACATCTAAATTTTGTTATAATCTTTATCAGTAAGATATTAATTTCAAATGAGTCCCATTACCAGTTATTTTTATTTTTATTAAGAACACACAAGAGGTCATAACAATGCATAAGCAATCTGTGTAAATGCGAAAAAGTGAAAATCTTTAATTGTGACTAATGCTAATTTTTATTTCATTAAGAAAGTGTTGTTGCAGAACTCTACTTTCCTGATCAGAAAACATTCAGTTAATACACAGCCGAATCTTGATCTATCATTCCTGATATATTGTTTTCCCAGAACCATCATCATTAGTCCCTGCGCAGCTACTATTGAATAAAAACATTGGTAATAAAACCTGCATCCACTGTTTCTCGATCTATCATTAAAAATTTTTGGTCCAAAAGGACATTTTCCCAGATTGCTCATTTTGGTTTTTTTGGTTTTTTTTGGGTTTTTTTTTTTTTTTTTTAGCAAGTTTGCATAGTGCTTAGAAAAATACATGAAATGACTGCACGTGATTGAAAATTCACTGCCACGCACCTTTACTTGAGTGAGCACGTGAAAAAAAATCTGGCGCGAGATAATCTGGTACGTACAAATGAAGAAAAAGAAACACAATCACGTGATGCATTCATGATCGGGATTCACAGTGCAGAAGTAGAAAAAAGTTTCCGATAAATAATAAAAAATTACTGACTTTTTTAAAAAAATAATACATTTACACAGAAGTGAAGATTGTATTCTATATTTTGTGATCACTAGTTTTCTTGCATTAAATAAGCATATATTGTGCTCTATAAGTAGATTAAGTAATTTCATTCATTTCATACATCTATGGTCTTCCCATATTTATCATTTTTTCCCTGTTGCCCCCACAGAAACGATGAAATCGAGTTTGACTAATTATTTTCATATTTGTCTTTTTATTCTTACCTTTCAAAAAATTGCTTATCGGCTACAAGAGCAGCACATCTCAAAAATTTACAAGAACGTATTCAGCCCACACTTAATATTGATGAAAGTAGGAAAGAAAATTCCAAAGCCCGGACTCGAAGCAAGAAATTTAAACAACTGAGATATGGCGTAGGATAAAACCCTCTTGGACCATTCTTGTGTTATTCCATACATAATAGTCCAATTCATTCCATAAACAATCAATTTACAAATCACACTATTTCAAAAAAGTATTAATTTTGAGATGTGCCATTGTTGCAACTGATGAATGATATTCTATAAAATTCTACAGAAATGTTTCAGAATTCTAGAGAGATCTAAGCCTATTTTTATAAAATCATCATGCCCACATTTAAGAAAATATATTACAAAAGAATAACGTTTCAATCAAAATTTTACTATATTTTTTTTTTTCTGATGTGAAAATAATAGTAATATGATATATATAAGAGATGTAACAATTAAAACTTAAACAAAAAATATTAGAAAAACTAATTGTAACAAGTATTAAGGATAAACGTGCAATTCCAATCATTTCAATTTATTTTCATGTGAATGTTTGACTTTGCCTAACCCTCATATGGTACTCCTACAAATTGCCTACACAAATGCGAGTAAAACCCAAGACTGTAGATTATTTCAGGCTTTACCAAAACATCTTAGCAAACTCAGATTTACCAGCACAAAAGCCTTTTGGCAGCTACATACAAATTTTAGGAAAAACACGATAGTATTTAAAACTAAGACAAAAAATATGTGTTTAATTTCACCCAATAAAAAAAAAATGCTTGGGGGGAACTGCCATTTTCAACAATGTTAAAAAATAGTTTCCGAATTTGTGAATGGGTCGTTCAGTTGCCAATTTTTTTTCTAATTTTTTGATTTTGACTTCAGCTTCGGACAGAGCATCAAAATATAAGTAAAAGTTATAAGAAGCACAAGTCTATCCATTCTGAAACATGGCTCAAAATGGAGGTTAAAGTCCATGGCCAAAAGCCGGTTGTAGAACCAAAAAGTTTAACTTTAGCCATCATTTTGGCCATGTTCCCGAATAAATAGGACATGCATTCCTATTAAAACTTTTATTTATTCATTGATGTTCTATTGGAACCAGAAGTCAAAATCAAAAAATTCGAAAAAATTGGCGGCGAAATGACGCCTTCGCAAATACGGTAACAATGCTTTTAATTAACATCGTTATCGTAATGCAATATTACGCATTCTCAACTGGTTTTTAAATTGAAATCAATAAATTTTCTATTTACCTTCTCACACTTAATGATTATGATCCCAACATACACATATACTGAATCCTTCTAACACAGTTTAAAGATCTACCAAGCCAATTTGAATAAATTATGTACTTAATATATTCAAGGTTTATAAAGTTGGACATGCAGGCATTAAAAACATCTTTAGGCTGCCTTTTATACCAATTAAAAAAAATATACTGTAATCTCATTATTTTCAATGTAAACCTAACTATATCACGATAACGAAATACAAATCCTTTTCATGTTAAAAATGTAAAATAATTCATGAGCAATTAATAATTATCACCATTATTAATGTGTTTTGGTTTTAATCCACAGAAAGATGATAGTGTAAAAAATAACTTTTCTTATAGGTAGATAAAAAGAAAATTTTAAAATTTTAAACTTAAAAGAGAAAACTTTTTTATTTTGTGAGCCTTTAAACAATATTTGAATAACCCATATTATTAACACTAACCCATGCTTCACTAGTGATATGAAATTCTTTCATCCACCCATTCAAGAAAGGAAGAGAAGAAATTGGCAGGAACAATCTTGTTGATTTCTCTCATATTCTAGATCTCCACTTAACTATTCTAAATTTCAGTTCCAGAATGAAGCTTTTGTTTTTCAACTATATACATTGTAAATTGCAGAAAAATATTCCATGTAACAAATGGTAAATAAATACAAAGAAGAACCTAAAAACAAAACCTCCAAAATGTGTTTAGCATTAAAGTCAACTGTAATAAAAGTAAACAGGGAAGAAGAAGAAGAGGCTATTTCTAAACCGTGACATATTGCACAGATCTTTTGAGCAGAAGAAGTGAAGGAATTATTATAATTTTCATTTTTTTTTTTTTACGTTCTAATTAAAAAGATAAATACTGAGGCACAAATTGGACCGTTATTCCGTATTTCCTTCTTCGAGGAGTTTGATTGCTTGTTCCAACATTTCAACAGTCAGATCTTGTGTAGTCCTGTAAGATGAATCATAGAAGAATAATGTTAACAAAAATATTTATTTAAACAAAAATTTAACAATAGCAAAAAGAAAAGTTTAGATCCCTGTAACGATTTGGTCTAATTTTGAAATTTTTTCAAAATAATACAAATTATAATGTCTACGTATTGGCTCAAATATAAGCCGGCCTCAAATCTAAGCTGAGCCTCTAAAATTTAATTTGATTCTTTTTTTTTTTTTTAAATTAAATTCCGATTCCTCTGATGAATCTTTCTGAATATTAATCGTTTGTCCATCTTCGGTTGCATTAATTATCTGAATTTATCACTGTATCATCCCTACTTAATAAGTAAATGGTTTTCCACAGTTTGAGAATTTATATTAAATTCACAGAGAAAAGTCATGAAAGCTGGTATCAGTGAAGTTCCGACGAAAACACGGCCATCCGTCGCCAAATTCACAACACAGGCTTTCGTAACAATATTTTTTTCCATTGTGAATTTCTTAATAAATAAACTGTATTTGCTCTTAATCATGCGCCACATCATTTTTATAATTATCTAAAATAAAGGTAAATGTAACAAGAAGAGATAACGCGCTACCGCAACAGGGATGGATGAAGGGGGGGGGAAGGAGGAACACAACAGTTTCTCCCAGAATGTTAGGAAACACAACTCTCAAATTTTATCCATGAAATTAACCTCTTCCATCCTTTTATTCCGTTTAGGAAAGATTTAGGATATCTTGCAAGATTTTTATATTTAAGTCGGTCTCAAATCTTGCTACTTCATTTTTTCGGATAAAAGGCCTGCTTACATTCGAGCCATTACGCTATATATATATGTCGCATCTGTATTGGCTGTCATATACAGAGACACAGTGACTCCTTGACTTATGACGTTTCACACTTACAACATTTCTAAATTCCCACCACTGCTTTGGTGTTACGATGCTTGTTTCGCAACATAAAAAAAAATTACAACTTACGACACCTTTCCGGGAACCAAGTAGTGTCGAGTCGAGGACTCGCTATATTGTTATGTGTACTATTAACTGTTTTGGTTCCATTTTGCCATTACTCGCCATTTTCGAGATACAGCATATTTTGGAAATTCGAATTTTGGCAGCTATCTCAGTAGCTACTGGTACCAGTGAAATTTGGATGCGATATTTGTAATCAGCGATGAAAGAAACATTTGTTTCACATATCATATACTGCACTTTAAAAAAGTACAGGTAGATGGAAAAATAGAATTCAGTAACAAACTTTTTAAATTCACTGAAAATAAATAAGGGCTATCCCGAATGCAAGTTCTGCTCTTAAATACTGCCACTATAGTGCTAGTTGTGCGCATACGTGCAGAGTTTGGCGATGTGTTGCTATTGTACTACCATCATTTCCAAAGCTTCATGCCGCCCATCTGTTTGGTGGTGAGTGTTTACTAATTATGTCTCAGAATATCAAGACGCTGACAAGTGTGAAGTTATTTGTGATTCATTTTCTGAATGTAAAGAACATTAAACTGTCTGAAAACACTGTAAAAAAATTTGTGAGATTTATTGCAAACAATGAGCTTCAATTGTATGGAAATAGGTGCAACTTTTTAATGAAGGGCGTTTAAATGTGCATGAAGAGGAACGGAGTGGCCGACCATTTGGTACGTGCAGTTGACGGGATGGTGATAGAGAACAAACGATTCACTATAATGTCACTCTCCCAGCAGCTTCCCAAAATTTTACATTGCTTCATTCACCTGGTGTTGTATTCACTTCATTGCTAAGTGACTACAATACCAGGCGAATCCTAGAAAGATTCCAAAGCAAGAAAGTGTTGCTCACTAATTTCTGGACAACAGTTGCAGTAGTGCACTTTGAGATCTTAGAGCAAGTTCAGACCATCAAAGCACAAGTGTACTGTGTGATAAGCTCCAATGGGCTGATCAGAAACTCCTCCAACAACAAACTGCATTTGTAAATCGCAAAGGCCTCCTACTGCTGCAGGCCGATCCTAGAACGCACACATCTTTAGAGATTATACAATGAGAAGCTCTGTCTCATCACCTGACATCTCTCCACTGGATAATCATATACACGCACAACTGTTTAGAAATCATCATGCCCTCGAAACAGAGTTGAACCCACCCGTTAGGAGACAAGTTTTTTATTGTAAGAAAAATTATTTTGATGAATATAGTGAATGTTTTTTTAAGTTATGTGAGTGTAAATGTACTACTGAAAATATGCAAGAACTTTTTATGGTTAGAGCAACATTTCACTTACTTTGTTTTTTCAAATACTAAATCAGTTTCATCTTTATGTGCATCAAGGAAGCATAACTTTGCCAGAACCAAGAACTGAAAAATATAAATAAACAGCCTTAAAAAATTGAAAAATAAAAACTTTCTAATATGTTTTAAGGAAAACATTATTGTATGGAAGGCACATAATTTTAAATTGCAGGATCTCTTTAAAACTGCTTATGTCTTGTCCTGACAGGACATACTATGATTCATAGTGATAGCAATAGAAATAGGCAAGTAGAAATGAAAGTTCTGCTAGGGGCACTGAATGAATTGTGCCACTGTCTGAATATATTAATGGAAAAAAGTCACTGAACACTCTAGGATTTCTAATTAAATCCATCTTATTGCTAAATGAGAAACATCTTATCCTTCTTTATAAATCTATGGGGCATACTTTCCAGAAGATTAAGCTAGCAATTTACCACTGGAATACAGTATTGGGCTATTCCTATTTGAGAAAGGTAACGAGTTCCTGAACTGTTGTGGGATGGACATCTTTGGACCTCACTCGACACTTCACTTCATCTCAAAGGTGTTCAAAAGGATTCAGCTCACAGATCTGTGGAGGCCAGTCAATTGTGATGATGTTATTGACCACAAAGCAAGCAGTTACAGTGGCAGCCTTAAGGCACAGTGGATTATCCTCCTGAAAGGGACATGGGTCTGCTCCACAAATATGTCACAAGGCAGGCAGCATATCTTCATCCAGAATGTTCAGAAACAAGTTGGTGTTCAATATGAGGTTCAACTAGAGGTCCGAGGTCAAACCACGAAAAACAGGACCATCACACCTCCTTGGAATTTGAATGTAGGAGTCGTTCTCCAGATATATGCCAGCCCATACGGGAATAGCATGGTTCATCACTCCATAACAATTTTTCAGGAATCCACATCCCTCTGTGCCCACTTGTTGCACACTGAAGTCGACGCTGCATGTTGGTCCGAGTAATAAGGGACATATTTTCTACAAGATTATGATAGCAGTTGGCTGGAATATTGAACTATTCCTACTTACAGATAAAAAAAAAAACAACAAACATTTATCAGCCTCGGTTCTGAACATTTTATTAGAAATTTTATTGAGTTGATTCCTTTGTGGCCAAGAGCGCTAAGGTGCAAAAATGTTTGTGTTTGTCCCTTTACTAACAAGCTTGGACACCGAGCAAAGCCTCGATAGGATGATCCCTGCTAGGTTAAATTTCAAATAGATCCAATGGATATTTAATATCTTCGATACTGAAAAGGTAGACTGGAACTTTGAATTCAAAGAGTCGCCTAACAAATGGCAGTTTTGGTGTACCTTACATAACATTCTACAGTCATGATCATTAAGTTTGGTGGGTCGTCCAGTTTGGAGACTCTTTCAGCTGACCCTTGTACTTCCATGTATATCACTAACTGTTGATTTGAGATGGTCCATTATCTCAACAACTATTGGGCACAGACAGACCTGCAACCTGGCACCCTATTATTGAGCTGAGTGAGAGAAGCGAGCGAAGCTCTTTACCGATAAGAATTTAAAACCTTTGTCCTCCAACACCACTTGACCAATTTCAACCAAATTTTGCTCAATTAACCCTATTAGGACATAGATAGTTTTGAAGTATTTTCAGAAAAATCGATCAAGCCATCAAGAAATAATCACCAGAAAAAGAATTTCCTCTATGATTTGCTATAGAGAAAATTCTTTTTTCCTTTAAAATCGATTCAACAATAAAAAATGAAATGTAAACAATAGAAAAGCGAACAATGTTTCATGCACACGAAAACAATTTCCTCTTCGAGTTGTTTACGCAATCAGCATACATAAATCTCAAGGAATAACACTGGAGAAAGCGGTCTTGGATATCGGAGGAACTGAATTCCAACCAGCGTTGTCATACGTTGGATTTTGTAGGGTCAAGTCATTTGAAGGTTTGGTTTTGGATCCAGCTTTCCCGTTAAAACGTCTGACTATCAACAACGGTCATGGTTGGGAACAGAGACGACGTGGTTTGGAGAGGCTTCACTTATTGAGTTTGCAGTAGGAAGTTCTCATTTCTTTTTAGCATTCGTGCTCCACCCTAATGATGTTAAACTGAAGGGTGTGGGGAGTGATGTCGGCTGCCTCCGCGCAGTACTCTCTGTAAACGTCTTATAGACGGCAAAACAGGCGACATGGTCTAAACATTCAACGCTAACGCGAGGTAGCGCCTTACCAATGTGGCTGCAAAGCGGGCACATGGTCATCGTTACCCTCCGACTAATCAACTCACTCAGCTCTTTTTTGCAAGTGCCCGTTGGCACACGTTGCACACCTAGTAACACCTTGTTCATACTCTGCTCCTCCCTTCATGTAGACATTTCATTAGGATACAATTTCACTTGGATGGACTGTGTACCAAGCATTTATACCAGTATTGAAATATGATTTCTCAATTGGCAGTGCTTATTCTTTGCTTCTGGGGGGTATCTAGTGACATCCCCCCCCCCCCCCAGCACGTTTCAGATGGGCTTTATAGATGTAGGTTGGGAAAGAAAATGCTTAAATTTTTAGAAAAATCTACATCTAAAATACATTAGTTCAATATAATCTCTGTTGATAGAGACGTACTGATAGTGAAATTTTAGATCAAGATATAACAAATATGGTAATTCGATAACTGACTGCAAAATATCAAATCACATTATACAGATTTATACAGTAGAAATCAAAAGAAAAAAGTTCATAAATGAATATTCTGATATATTTACGTTATGAAATAAATAACAGCAAAAGCTGTTTGTAAAATTATTATCAAATTATTATTTAAAAAAATACTAAAATTAACACACACCTGTTGAATTTCTTTCTGACCTAGCTGATGTAGCGTTAATATTGTCCTAGCTGAATCATTTATAAAACACTTCAAATACTTCCATATTTCATGAATCGAAAATATATTCACACATTGAACTTGAGGTTGCAATGACTAATTCAAAATAAAGTAAACTATTATTAATCTTACAATATCAGCAATTAACATAAAAAAATCTTATATATCAAGTATTACACCAACGGTACCTGCATTATCTATGCTATAAAGATTATTCTGAATTTGTGAGAACCTACAACATAATAATAAATGAAACCTAGATATTTACCAGGAGAACCTCTGCGATTTTCGTCAAAAGAAAATCACAAATTTTTTCCATGTCATAAAATGATGCTTCTGCATTTTCATATCGGCATACACAAAAAAATTTGCTGACAGTATTTAAATATCTATACTTAAAAGCAAATGACACCAAATCGGAAGTCTATTTCATATAGGTTTGAATACGTTCCTGATACTAAATACCTATTTTATTATTTTTCTACTTTCACTTTTAATAAAGAAATCATAATTTAAAGGCCACTTTCAGTAATATAAATTCATTGTGAACTTTGTCAAAAACTCCCGCGAAAGTGTTGCTTATGGCGTCAGTTTTGCTAAACGAGGCTGATGAGATTTACAGGCCATGGCACGATTCATAAGCCACAGGCCCGACAAGATTTACAGGGCCTATAAATCTCGTCGGCCTTGGCTTAACAAAGATGACGTTTTTGAACGGAGGGGTCCCCATTTTGCTTATTTGTTGCTTCTTTCTTAAAAATTTTCTAACTTTTTTCATAAAAACTTGTTCTCTTATTTTTATATTACATTCTTTCTGATTATTTATTATCTCAATAGCAATATTTTTGGTGTCATTTGCCTTTTAAAACAAAACAAAAGTTTATGTGCAATGAGCTATAGGCAAGAGAGTTATTTACTATATTTTCGCGAATATACCCCACGGGTTATGCACTTTATTACATTCTGGAGAGAGGGTGTGGGAAATACAAGAGTGCATGATTTACAATTAAAAGAGATTAAATGACGTTTTCCTCCAGCTTTTAGAAAACGTCGCGTGATGTTTAGACCCTTAAAATTTGAGTTTTGAAATTTTGCACAAGGAACTTTAAGTTTGTCATCATGCAAAGGTTCATGCTAGGTATTTATTATCCCACATTTTATGAACACCCTGTATATTGGATACCCTGCGTGGGATACAAGGTTGCAGGGTTTTTATTTATTATTTTTTTTATTTTTTTTTTTTATTTTGGCAATTCCATTTTTATGATTACCATTATCATGTATAAGTGGCTTAACACAAGGACCGAACCCATTGCACTGTAAACTCGATTCACGCCCTTGAATTCCAAAGTCTGGCCAAAATGTCCAGTAGACCTTGGTTATAACGACCTCGCTTACAACGACACTTCGGCTATAGCATTAAACATCCTGCTGTCCCGCCATATTTTGTATAAGGAACGTGTTTTCCAATCTTGCTTAATACAACAAACAAATATGCACCTATCTTGGATATAACGTAATTAATTTTAACGATCAGTTGGGTCGCTTACAGAAGTCGATTTTGAGCCCTCAAAAAAGTTTAGTATGTTGTTATGACTGCACACGGTCAACAAAATACGAGGGCATATTGAAAAGTAATACCTCCATGGCTGTAACTTTTTTATTTTTTAACCGATTTTCAAAATTCTTTTTGTATCTGATACTTACATTTGTCCTCTATGCAATGCACTATTCACTTTTCGACATAGTCCCCATCCCTTTCCACGCATTGCGCTAATGCGTGACTAGTCAGGTGAATCTGTCGGGGAGGAATTCCGGGGTGGTTGTTGTTGGTTTCACACCAGGACCGAATGGCAGGTTTCACCTCATCGTCAGAACGCAACTCATGGCCCTTAAGGTGCTCTTTCCTGTTTGGGAAGTGGTGAAAGTCGCAAGGTGCAAAGTCTTTCATTTTTGAACTGCAGTTTATCATCTTTGAACTGTAGGCGCTGCAAACCCCTCTGATGTGTGGCGATCGTGTGCGGACGGGTGTTATCGTGCTGCAGAAGAGGATCCAAACCTGCCATTCAATCCTCGTGTCGACGACAACCCCGGAATTCCTCTCCGACGGGGTCACCCAACCAGTCCACGCGTTGGTGTAATGCGTGGAAAGGAATGGGAACTATGTCGAAAAGTGAATAGTGCATTACATGGAGGACAAATGTAAGTTTCAGACACAAAAAGAATTTTGAAAATCGGTTAAAAAATAAAAAAGTTACAGCCATGGAGGCATTACTTTTCAATAAGCCCTCGTAACAGGCCCCAGCATGGAAAAGTCACCCGATGTGGAAAAGACTTACGTTCAGAATTCCGAACATCTCCAACACCGTCTTTTCTTTTTACAGGTCAGGTGCTGGGAATAAAGTGTTTATTCTTAGGCTTACTAGATAAAACTTATAGTAGTCCGAGTAACAATGTAATCTTCATTGTTTCCATCTTGGATTTTAACATTCACTATTTTTCGTTTGTTGGAATAACAGGGGTTCATTTTCGGCAACGTTTACTGACTGAAGCGCAAGAATTTTGCTGAGGATATGCTCCAAAAAATCGACAATGATCCCACCTTCCTCCAGAACATTTTGTTTTCTGATGAGGCAACATTCCATACTTCGGGAGGAGTAAACAGACACAACTGCCGCATTTGGGGCTCAAAAAACCCCCACGTTCTAAGGGAGCATATACGCGACAGCCCAAAGGTTAATGTTTGGTGCGGTTTAATGCACGATCGAGTAATCGGACCTTTCTTTTTCGCTGAAGACACCATTACTGCACAGGTCTACCAACTGCATACCAACACAGTCTACCAACAAGATGGAGCACCTCCTCACTGGGGCCTGCAAGTTATGAAGTGCCTTGATACCGAACTTTCCAGGACGATGGATTGGAAGGGATGGGCCAATCCCTTGGCCCACTTGCTCATCCGATGTGAACCTTCTGGATTTTTTCTTCTGTGAACATGTGAAAGACAAGATTGTACAAGACCAACATTGATGAAATTGAAACTCTCAAGAACAGAATAATTGAAACAATTGCTGAAATAACACCCAAAATGCTAGCCCGAATATGGGAGGAAATAGAGTTTCGCTTTAACGTCCTTCACGCCATAAATGGGGGCACATTGAAATTTATTAAGGCATGCTAAGAAACTTTTTCACTTTTTCTTCATGAATCCTTACATACATCCTGTTAATGACCAAAGGTCCAAAAGGACTTTTAAAATATTTAAACAGACTGAAAACAGATCGTAAACAGCAAGGAATTCACATAGAACACCCATGAAATTCTCAGTTTGTTTTCACCTCAGTATCCCACAATCCTTAGCGCAAACCAAAGGTCTTACTACTCTTTGTACAATTTTGTTTTATTCCAGGGTCTCATCTTTTCTTCTACATCCGTGAAACATTCAACAAGAAATTTAAGCCAAAAATAAAATTTTCTTTCCTATTTTCATCAATAATTTAACCCATGGTTATGAGGTTTGGCGTGTGATAAAAACCCTCATGGACCCATCTTGAGTTATTCTTTAACAAATTTAAACTTTAATGTTTTTTCAGCAAATGAGAGTAACCTCTTTTCCACAAAAATTTCTTTTACTTTCATCACTGTATGTACATTTCGCTCACTCTATGAGCATCAACAGCAGATGATGATGCTCACTAGATGAGCGAAATGTACATACAGAGATATAAGTAAAATAAATTCTTTTGGACAATAGGTTACACTCATTTGTTTAATGTATTTATCCGAAGCGCGTTACATGTTTTTATTGCTTTTAAAAATATGCTTAGTTTAAAAAAAACTAAAGATCCAACTTACTGTAGTTTCATCACCATTCTCTTCCAAACATGAGGTAATTCCTCCAGCAATAGCAAAAGACAGTCTATGCTTCAAGTTCTTAATATTGATATTTTGTTCTGGAGCTGGTAAAACAACTACATTCTTTTCTCCCAGAATGCTTCGTTTATGAAGGAAAGTTTTAAAGAGAGAAGAATAACCGATTTCACTTTCAGATATCAACTGCGACTCAAATTTCAGCTTAGTCTGTAACTTTGACCGTATGATCTCCTTCAACTTAACTGCCTCGTCTCCTTCTTTGTGAATGGCTTCACTAGATTGGGAGTCCTCGAGAGATTCTGTAAAATGCCTTTTGTCGAATTCAATTAAGGTAAGACTATTATCACTACTGTCATTTGGTAACACATCACTATGTAGCTGATCGGTTTCATTGGGTGAATCGTCTACAGCTTTTGCATGCGGAGATGTCCGGTTCTCAATTTCTTCTGATGATTTTACTTCTGCTTTTTTATTGTCAGTTTTACTGACCACTTGTTGAACATCACACGTTTTAGAAGCTGACTGCTGCGGAATTATCTTTGGGGCATCTTCAACGCGAGTCGAATCTTCTACACAGTCATTGTCGACACTGCACGAGCTTACATGCGCTCTGATGGAATGATTACACAGTGAATCTGGCTTTGTAACAGAAGAATCTGTTTTGTCAGTTTCATCGTCTTGCAAAGAAGTTATTGAAGGATCTTGCAAGTTATTGTTGTTGTTGTTATTATTATTATTATTGCTGGTTAAGTCAGAATTACTGTTATTATTGGGAGCACATTCATTTTTGTCTGAGTTTGTAATTTGTGCGGTTTCAGTCACGGAAGTCTCATCAGCTTCGTTTTCATCTTCAGAAGATTTGAGTATTTCAATTGGAAATCTGCTGTAATCGTGTTCTTGCCAGATTCTTATAGCTCGTGTCAAAGTAGCAGTCCCTCGAATATCCTGATCAGATACAAGCGGCAAACTAACATCTACATCGTTTAGATTCTCTCTTTCTTCATCTTCTTTCCTGCTCGTTGTTTCAATCAACTCGGTTAAAATTTTATGTACATCACCTGCATCGACCTCTTGAATATTCCCGCTCACATGATCAGTACTGACAGATGAAGAGCTAGGAACGTCATCTAAAAGTGTACTGTTCTTTGTGGTCAAATCAATGTTCAGATTCTCACTACTAACAATAGTAACATTGGAGTCTCTTTTTTTTTGTCTTTTCGAATGTTTTGAATTTGGCGACTTTTTACCAGGAGAAACGACTTTACAAATTTCATCTTGCACTTCGGTTCCAACAATGACTGATTTCTTTGTATTGATCGTGATCTTAATTTTACTTATCAAGGAAGATGTCTCGATATTCATGATATCCGTTACGTCATTGTTACTCGTTGATGATGACGACAAAGTTTTACCTAAATCTGATGATGAAAGATTTGTTGACACTGAAGGCTGAAGTGTATCACTATTTTCTACCAAACTGCACATTCTCGACTCCCGTGAACTCTGTGGCTTAACACTGTTTTTGTCCTCAGAAGTTTTGTCTTTTAAGTTCTTTGATGTGCTTAAACGGGATGATTTATTATTTAGTAGATCAAAAATATTTTTATCTTTCTTAGCATCTTTCTTTATTACACTAGAATCTTTAATTTTATCGTTACAGCTATTATTTTCATTATCAGATTCTGTTACTAATGTTTTAGCACTACGCCTACTTCTACGAGTTTTTAACGGAGCTAATTCTGATGCACTAACGTCTGCTTCAATAGAAGCGTTAGGTAATGTTTTACGTAAAGTAGTCCAGGAACTTTTCCGTAGATGAATTTTTTGTGATGCTACACTACTTTTACATTCCGGTTTTGTTACTTTCCACAAGCATTGGTTTTTGTTAGCAGTATTTTGTTTCGAAATTCTATTCAAAGACTGTTTCTTTGACGAACCGGTTTTTAAGGACTCGCTATCAGACACTACAACGTTTTCAGTTTCAGTCAATTGCTTATCTTTCGCATTTGCTAACCTATCAACAGTTTCATTGTTATTTACAATAATCTCCGCTTCTCTCGAATCTGCGGACTTTTTATTTTTAACTTTATCGTTAGGCGTATTTTTCGTCGCAGCAAGTTCTTTGCACAACCCAATAACAGCAGCACGTGGTTTACGACGTTTTTTCCTCGTCCTATATCCCATAGCGCTCCACACCGAGAACTTTGGTTTTTTATTTGGAATTTTCGGTTTGACCACTTTAGTGGGGCTTGGATGTACTTCTTCCGGTTCTTGCAACGGAGACTCTGAGACTTTCATTTCCTGATCTTTATTCACCGATTCTATTTGGATGACATCACACACAATTTTATCTACAATCTTTTCGACTTCAAGACTTAAACCAGGACTTGAAGTATCCACAGGGGTTTCCACATCTTTTAAAGGCGTAACGCTGTTCTTGTGAAGATCCAATTCCTTTTCTTGGTGTAACTGTTCTTCTACTGAATCAGAGGGTCTTTCGTTTTGAACATCCGTTACCGTGCTTACATCAGCATTTGACAAACTCTCTACAGAAGTTGAATTTAACGAAGCAAACACGTTTTTGTTTGTAGGTATCAATGAAATAGCAGCGAAATATGACGAAGGAACTATAGACTGTTTGATGATGATGTTTTCTGTGAGAGACCTATCCTGATTGTCAGCACGATCTTCGTTTTTCCCTCCGAGCGTAATTTTATCAAGCCCGGTTTCAATGTGCGATAACGAATTGGAATTCTCATCGGCAGCCTCTTCACGAACTTTCTCAGCTTCATTCGCTTGTAATATTGTGCACTGAGTAGTAGTGGTTTCATTTTCTAAGTCATTGCATTTAGCATTAGAGTCATTATGCTCTGGAACAGAAACAGTATCACAGTTTTTAGGTGAAGCTATTTCCTCGATACTATTCAAATTGTTACTAGAAGATTCCCTAAGTTCACTGATTTCATCCTGACGACGCTGATCATCGAGGATGCTTTTAGGAGAGTCGGCATCGTTTTTCGACTGTAACGTGCTACTTATAACATCCTGCTTCGAGGAATCCAAATGATTATTATTCACTACTTTAAGTATGTGATCACGTTTCACGCAAAAGACATCTAAATTTTCAATCGTCATAGTTTTAGTTTCTAAAACATTTGTGCAGGTTTTAGGTAGTTCTGTTGATTTGTCACTATTTTCTTTCTCGATGATACTTTCATTATGTTCTTCTTCGTACTCGATTGCTGGACTGGATGGATTACAAATCTCAATGTAGGACACAAGTTCTGTCACAATTTCTTTTACGGCCGAATCTAGCTCTTGTAAAGGAGTCCTTCTATCGACATCTTCAGAATTACTTAATAATATAACTTTGTTTTGATCTTTGTTCAACGGTTTTGTTAAATCAGAGTCACAAATAACGGTAGAGTCAACATCATTCTCCGATGCATTTTCAGTAAAACTACTAACAGTTGAACTAATTAATGAAGATGCATTGTAAGAAGACTTGCTAATCGATGGCCTAATGCATGGTGACAACTCATCATTTTGAACGGTTTCAATTTGATTAAGCATGTCTTCCACTACTTGCTGAGCTTCCACAACATATTCTACATCATCTAAGTTTACAGAACCTTTCACAGAAACAATTACAGGAAGAGAAGACACAATAGATGAATTGTCAGTAGTGTCGATAGAGGGAACACCGGAACACTCACTCGTTTGCAAATAATCAGCGATTCCATCACCATCATTTTCAACTCCACTGATCGCGGAATATTTATACCGTAGCTTATCACGAGTCACTTTTGTTATCGCTTTCCTTCTTCTGCTTCCACTTGAAACAGAAGTTGTCTTTTCGTTCACAGACTGAGGTGTTTCGTTAGCAGATTTGTTTTGAGAAAACTCAGCTATCCTTTGGAGGAGACGGTCGAATCTCATACCTTTGCTTTGCGAGAGCTTTTTCACAGGAATCACTGTATCATGAACAGACGGTACAGTTACGGGTGCACTTGGTAAATGACTGCATTCCGGATTCATTGTATCTAGAGCCGAAATATCATTTTCGTCGTCTTGTTGACTGTTCAAACAATTCTCGTCTGAAACAAACTCAGAAGTCTCATTCAAGACACCGAACTGATTCGAGTAATTTATTATTTCTTGAGTAGGTGGGAGAGGGAGGCCTTTTCTCTTTCGTCTTCGGCTTAATTCACTACTTGGACTAGATTTATCATCTATGCTGCTGATTTCGATAGCACAGCCTGCAGATGCTTGCAGAATTGGTTCTAAAGGTTGGATGACTACTGACGGTTGGGTACATTTTGTAGACTGCCTGATACAGTTTCCAGTTGAACTGACTGGTCCTAATGGTATAATAGTAATTCCTTCTGGTAACACTAAATGAGGAAGTACAGACGATTCGGTAGTATTAGTATTATTAGAAGACGAAGTTACATTTACAGAAGTAGAGACTGGAGAACTAGAAGAAACAAAATTAGGACTACTTGTTATTACAGAAGGTGCTTTGGATGTTGGTGGTCGTGAAGAATCGGATAGATTCAATGCAGCTGGATATTGAGGATGTGGAAGAGTAGAAACAGAGTTTGGAGGGCATGGCAAAGATAGTCTGGTTTGTGAAGGCCCGTTAAAAGAATACAGTCGGGGTGGATGAGATATAACATTACACGTTTTTTGCATAGGATAGTTATTGGGAGAACCTGAAAATCTAAAGGAGGAAACATTCTGGTGATGTGGAACAAGAGGAGGTGGAGGTGGTGGCGGTGGTGGTGGTGGAGGTGCTTGTATTTGAGGGTACATCCCTGGAGATCTTGTAGATCTGTTTACTAAAGGGGGTCTTGGGTAGACCCCTTCTATGTTTTGATTGTGCGTCATGCGAGCCAGACTAACAAGGGGTGGTTGATCTTGTCTTGGCACTGGTTGGTCTCTACCACACAAAATAGTCAATGACTGATCAGGCAAAGTATACATGTTGCATGCTGCAGGTGGGCAGGGTGGCATGTCACGCATTGTCAAGTTCTGTTCCAATATTTGACGTTCAATGGCAACTGCTTTAGATTCTAGTTAGGAGAAGAAAAAAATGATTATGAAAGAAGATTTATGGGTTTGTTACATAACACAAATGACAAAACTTAAACAGCTGCTAAAGAGAAGAAGAAAATTAGAAAAATTAAACACTTACCGTATTTTCGCGAACATACCCTGGTTATACACTTTTTTTTTTTACATCTGTGGGAGGAGGATAGGGGAATACAAGGGATGCAGGTATCTCAACATTTTTTTACATAAAATTGAATTTTCATGAATATACAGGAGTGCGGGATTATACTCGTGAAAATACGGTATTTGGTCAAATGTTCAAGACTGGTTTCTAATATTCATCCAAAACATTACGCTGTGGCAGTGTAAACAGTGACTGGGTCCCAATTCTTGTACACTGCTATGATTTTGCCGGAACTGACGCACAGCGTGACGCAAGTTGTTTGCTTTTATTTTCGGGAAGCATAACACGTGGGGTCGAGCATGGGGTGCTCTCTGTACAGTACATGTCAGAGCTAAATTGTCCGATGTGGGTCCAACAAGTATGACCGACTACGATAATGAATGGCGTGAACCATACGAAGAAATGTAAATTAAATCTCGTGACAAACAAAAAAGTATCGTTAGGGGTCATTCACAAAATACAGGGTGTTTCTAAATTATCTCCTGTATTATACATGTTTATTACTCAAAAAACTATTACAGATTTTAAGGTGATTTTTTTTATTCACAAAGAAAAACTCAAAAATGTTCTTAGCATGCCTACATAAAGGTCAATGTTCCCCCCTCCCCATTTATGGCGTGAAGGACATCAAAGCGAAACTCAATTTCCTCCCATGTTCGGGCTAGCATTTCAGGGGTGATTTCAGCGATTGTTTCAATTATTCTGTTCTTGAGAGTTAAAACGTCATCAACGTTGGTCTTGTACACTCTTTCACATAATCCCAAAAGAAAAAATCCAGAGGCTTCGCATCGGGTGAGCGAGGGGGCCAAGGGTTGGCCCATCCCTTCCAATCCATCGTCCTGGCAAGTTCGTAACAAGGCACTGCCTAACCTGCAAGCCCCAGGGTGGAGGTGCTCCATCTTGTTGGTAGACTACGTTGGGCTGCAATTCTTCAGCATATCTAAGTAGGTTGCAGCAGTAATGGTGTCTTCAGCAAAAAAGAAAGGTCCGATTACTCGATCATGCATTAAACCAGATCAACTTTTGGACTGTTACGTATATGCTCCCTTAGAACGTGGGGGTTTTGTGAGCCCCAAATGTGTCGGCTTACTGCTCTGGAAGTATGGAATCTTGCCTCACCAGAAAACAAAATATCCTCAAGGAAGGTGGGATCATTGTGGATTTTTTGGAGCATATCCTCAGCAAACTTCTTCTGCTTCGGTCGGTCATCTGGCTTCAGTTCATGCATCATCTGAATTTTGTAGAGTGCAAGACGAAGGTGGTGCTTCACTATTTTAGGTACGGATGTCATTGGCATATCCAGCAGACGAGCTGCTTGGCAAAGTGATTTACGGGGACTACAATCGAACGCCTCCCTGACCTTTTCTACTCTCTGTGGTGTCGGTGAAGATCTACCAGCACCCTTTTTTGGTAACAGGCCGCCTGTGTTTAAAAATTCTTCATGCAATAGCTTAATTGACTTATGATGTAGGGAGATCCTTTTTAAACTTAGTTTTGAACATTCTCTGAACTGTAATCATTGATTTAAATTCCGCAAGCATAACACGCACTGAGCTTCTTCTTTAACACTCGCCATTGTTTACTGCATCTCGCGAAAAATGGAACAACGTGCCAACGTGTGTTTCTTTATCTTTTTGAGTTTTTCTTTGTGAATAAAAAAAAATCACGTTAAAATCTGTAATAGTTTTTGAGTAATAAACATGTATACAGTAGTACGGGAAATATTAGAATATATTGCATATGTTCATTTGGCGGAGGGGGTTTGGTTAATGTTACAAAGGGGAGGGGGGTTTAAAATTTTGCCATTTTAGCGATCATATTTTGCGAACTATCTCTTATGGAATACAAAGAACAGTTTATCCAGCTAATGACGATCGATTCAAGAACTATTTCAATTGTCAGACAATCTTTGATAAAAAGATTCATTAACCCTGACCTGAAATACTACAAAGCTACTTACCAGTGTACTTAGAGCCGTCAAAATAGCTCAATAGGAAAACGGATTATTTATAGTCATATGTAATTCGCTAATAGGCAAATATATAGCTGTGACTGACTAGATGCATGCTTTCATGCCTAGTGATCTGTTTAGATGATAAATTATATAAATTTTTTTAAAAATTATAAAAAAAAATTTAAAAATGCTGCTTGCTATGCCATTCATTTTGTCTACTGTTTACGTGTATCACCAATTTTACTGTCATGTCAGAAAAATATCTCTTAAATTTTTGGAGAATTGGAAATTACTCCCATTTTTCTCACTTCTTTCTTGAGAAATAGCGAGATTTTTTTTTCCCCATGGACGAGCACACCGTTGGGACCGCCCTCCGACATGTCATCAGTTCCGGCAACTTCATAGCTGTGTACCAAATTCGGGACCCGGTCACCATTTATGCAGCCACAGCAAAAACATTTATGGGTTAACTTTTTGGAGGTTCTCTGTCTCTTTTCTATTCCTCTTTTACCTTTTCAGTGTCGAGGATGTTAAATATTTAACACTGGATCTACAGAGGTTGAGTCAGAAGTAGTGGCTGATCACCGCGCAAACTTTTAAATGGGCACCAGAGAGGAACCACTCATTGCTAATGTTCAAAGCAGAGTCCATCATGCTCGATGGTCTTCATCCAACGATCAGCCAGTTGGCAGATGCCCTCGCGAAACCACTCCTCTGGTTTCTGGGCGAAAAAGTCACGCACGACGTCTTCAACCTCACTGACATTAGCGAAGCGCCGTCCACAAAGGAAGTGCGCCATGGATCGGAAGAGATGGTAGTCGGAATGCCAGGTCGGGGCTGTATGCTGGATGTGGCAGAACCTCGATTTTTTCCAACAGTTGACGACACATCTTCACCCGTTGTTGTGCTTGCAACATGACCTTTCCCATGGCGTGCAGATGTCAAACCATACTCGATTGTGATGTCCCGATGTCCGCAGCTAGTCCACGGGTGGTACTGCCTGGGTTCGCTTCCACTTGTTGCCGTAGGGGTGCATCATCCACTTCTTTGGGTCTTTTGCTCCTTGGAGCATCTTCCAGGCCCGTGTCTCCAGACGAAAAGCGGGAGAACCACCGTCGTGATGTTCGTTCATTGGTCACATCCTGACCTTCCACCCTGCAAATTTCGGCGGCTACTGCTTGCGCACCAGTCCCCTTTTTCCAATAGTGACAAAGGAGCCTGCGTATCACCAATTTTTCTGCCATATTTTTACACTGGCTGACACAGATGGCACAATGTCTATGGCATTCAAATTTGTACTGACGTTTCTTCCCACTCTTTTTTCTTAATAAACTGCGATATATTCTTGTGGTAAATGGTCTTCACCCAGTTTTCGTAAAGCTATCCCCCCCCCCCCCTCCTGAGTCGGCCACTACTTTTGACTCAACTTTTGTACTGGAAATTTAGCTTAGCTTGGGATCAGCCTATTAGGCTTTGCTTGGCCTTCCAAGTTTGTTAGCAAAGAGACAAACAAAACATCCAAGCCTTCACAGGAATCGAACCCACATCTTGCTGATTTTGAGAGCGACAAGACCTACACCTTAGTGCTCTCGGTCACCGAGCTGGCTAAAACCATGTTTCAAAACTAAAAAATTGTAGACTTGTGTATCCTTATAAGATATAAACATTGAGGGGGAAAAAAAGTTGATAAAATCTACTGCAAATTTACTTTAAAACAAAAGAAAAAAAAAGTTAAAGTAAATCAAGCTAAAATTATATGAATACCTAAGCCTTTAATAGCCTGAGAATTTTCAAGCACTTTGTTGTACAAATTTCTTGAATCTAAAACAAAAAAGAAAATTAAATAAACGTATAAAATAGAAAAATATTCCAATAAAGAGCAAATGGCTTGAAATGAGAATCATAGCTATCACTTACCTTGCAATAACTCCCTGAGTAAGCTAGCTTGTTCCAAGATAACTGTTGTATGTAAAACAAGGGCAGCCATAAAGTCTCCATAACGAGCACGCTGCAATCCTTCTTGCAATCGAAAATATAGATTGTCTGCATGTGCACAGTACGTAATAAAAGAAAGATACGTTAGAATGCTTATCTCTACGATTAATTTATAAATGATTCTAAGAGAACAGAACAATAAGGAAAACGAAGTTCAAAAACAACAAAAAGATAAATTAAAAAACTGATATGCATTTGTTAAATGTAGAGGTTTTCAATCGTCGTGGGCTATAAATAAGAACCTTTCCCCCCTATTTATTTATCTTGGGAAGTATATTTATCCCCAGTTTATCCACACTTGTGCTAGTTTCTTTTCTTATCATCATCTTTGTTTATAATAAAATATACAAGGTGTCCTTGAAAAGATTTGTACTATAATAACACATAAAAACATATGAGGGCAAATCAAAAAGGTCTTTACGTCTTTTGAATGCACTTTTACACCGCTTAAAGAGTTTCTCGATGCCTGCTGCGTAGAATTTGGTCGCCTGTACATGACGAACAGCTGTCTTGACATCATCATCACATGTGAAGTGTTGCCCTGCTAGGAATCTCTTCAGTTGCCTAAAAACTTGGTACTCACTTGAAGCAAGGTCAAGGCTGTAAGAGGGATAACAAAAGACTTCCCAATCCCACTTGTGCAGTTGAGCCCAGTTTGTTCGCAGTGAGGCCGGGCATTGTCGTGCAAAAGAATGACTGCGTCTCTGTCTGGCCTTTTTTACTGAAAGGCACACTGCAACCGGAGCAGTGCATCACAGTAAGCATCTACAGTGACGGTGGAGCTGTGTGGCATGAACTTGACTAGGACAGGGCCTACACCAACTCAGAAGAGGGTCAACATGATTTTCTTGTTGGTCTGAGTTGCCCAGAATTTTTTTGCAGGTGGCGAAGAGGGATGCTGCTTCAATTCCGGGGTGAAGAATACATCCCATCACAATTCTATCGAGAAAACTGTTGTCTTTATGCTGGTAACGTTCCAAATGGTTCAAACTCGGGAGCATCCATTGGCCCTTCTGCTTGTCACTCAGCATTTTCGGTACCCATCAAGCAGACATTTTTCGACGTCCTTCCACTAACTCATCCACACGAATAATGATGCGAATCGTTGATGATGTGCATGGCCTCCCCGCCCTCTCAGCGTCTTCAAGATTCTCATGACCAAGTTGAAACTAATTACACCATCACCGGACGAGTTCAAACTGCCAAACAGCTGCTCCAAGATGCAATATTCACTTGCTTATGAATGTCAGACGAATTTGGGACCATAAAAAAATGGACGACTCTTTGCTGCTCATATGCAGTGGACCATCACAGACGACAGGGCATGTTGGATATGGCTACTGCTGCGACATCTGGAGGCAGGAGAGCTAAACATTAACACTGAACAGTTGCCAAAAGACTGCTGTTCCAGATGTATATACTGTATTGTCATTATATTCGCTTGCATTAAAATAAAAAAAAATAGATGCAAAGACTTTTCGATTTGCCCTTGTATCATGTATTGCCTTCAGCATGTCACAAAAAACTCTGAAAGTTTTATCTGATATATTTGTTTATTGCAAAAATTCCGGCATTGACAGAACAAAAGATGGGATTTACCATAGAGAAAGTGCAGCATATAGTATGGCTTGCCAAAACAAAATTGCTGATCAGAAGCGATACTTAGAGGTTAACTTAATTGTAAACAATCACTAGATAAAAGATCAATTATTGCCTGGATGAAACCTTTTTGGAGACTACATTAGTAGAGAAAAGGAAGAGCAGCAAGACAACCCAATACATCAAACAAGAAGGAAGAAGACATCAGAGCAGCTTATCTCGTTTTCAAAGGTCATCACTATACAGCTCATAAGGACTTGGCACGTTTGGGGTACCAGCAATCCCCATCTTCTCCAAAAGTCAAAATGTCTCTAATATAAATCAAAATTTATACCCCTGCTTTTCTTTGCAGAAGAAAACTGTGATAGAATACACCTATTTGGACATGCTTGAAAGTTGGCTCAGGTTACAGTTGCAAATTGACAGTGCTGAATTCACCATTCAACAGGATGGCACTCAACCACATTTTCCCTGGCATCAAACATCATCCTGCCAAACTGATGGTGTCAACTAGCTTCCATTCCTCTGACTTAACACCATTCTGCATATGTAAGAGTATGAAGGGTTCCACTACCAGAATTCAGGGATCGAGCTACTGATCGTCACTTTTGCCAATGGCCCCAAAAAAGAGGAAGAGGCAAAAATCATTGGCAGGAAAAAAAAAAAAAAAATCATGTTTACACCATATTTTTCCCTAATCGCCATTCTCAGTTGGGGCTATTCTTAAATTACTCCTAGGGAGCTAAAATTGTTCAGATCATTTTAATTTGTATTGATTAATCTTTTGGAAGTCTCTGTAGTAAAGGTAATTTTATAAGCCATAAATGTGACGTCATACGCAACTTTTTCCTACTGGTCAAATATCGTGCTTGGCATGATGGTTAGATTACCGTAAGTATTCTACTATAATGCGAGGCATTTTGACCTGGAAAAGTACCTAAATTTGTATAATGTTATCACACAAATTTAGGTACTTTTCCAGGTCAAAATGCCTTGCATTGTAGCAGAATACTTACGGTATGTCATTATTAGATATTTGGTGCATTAGTTGGCATCAGTGTTACCAACTTAGCAGAGAATTTACACCAAAATTATGCAAAAATCCACTGCATTTAGCAGATTTAAATTAAGCAGATTGCTTTAGTCTGTGAAAACCAGAAAAATTTGGAGTTGGCAACACTGGTGGCTATAAAAAAAACAAAAAAACTATGAAACTCGCTAAATAGCGGCTATAAAAATTAATTCCAGATAAATCTCTGAGAATTGCAGGACTTTGTTGAAACTTATGGCGGTACACTTCACCGAGTGGGACAAACTGGGTAAGAATTAACATCTGCAGAATTACTAAATGGGCACATATCGAGATTTTTATGAACGAACTACCTGTGCCCATAACTCCATTCGCGTGGTAATGAAAGTATACTAATTTTTTTTCTGTTAGTTCTTATTCACAGGTGTAGCTGGCCAAGCCATGGGGTAATATGTAGTCTTTGTTTCATCGGAATTGACCATGGGAAGAGAAGATATGGTACTTTCATTACTATTATCATTTTATTTTTTATTAAATAGTGTACTTTCATTGGACGTACAGTAAAATCCCGTTGCAACGTACGTCACTTTAATGTTCATTTCAGAATAACATACAAATTTAAAATACCTGGCCGAAATCTAGGTATTTTAATGCTAAAAAGTTTCAGAATAACGTACCTCACTTTAACGTACACCTCGTAATAACGTACAAATTTTACGTTCCCTTGGTAAATTATCACTTCATTACAACGTATATCGTTCGAATGTCTTGGTCTATACAGTCCATGCGAAAGTTGAAACTGGCAATGCATCAAAAGGAAACGATATTTTTGACGGACGATTTGCCCATCTTCAATACGGTAAGATCATACCACCATGTGTTTGTTTATTTTAATTTTAGTTTTAAGTAAATGTGCATGTAACAGGGTGACTAGCAACCGAGAAAACCAGGAAAGGTAACAAGGGAATTTTTTTGTAACTGGGAAAAGTCAGGGAATTTTACAAAAAAATCAGAGAATTTTAAAAAAATTAACCAACTGTAATACTACAAGTATGCTATATTTGTATTGAATAAAATAAATTGTGACACTTCATGTATTCTTATGTTTTTCTATGCATATATGCATTGTTCACAAGCCCCCCTCCCCACCCCAGTTTCAGAATAAGTTACACCTCGGAACAACGTATACAAATTTCCAGTTCCCTTGAAGTACGTTGTAACGGGATTTTACTGTATTCTAAACTTGCTAATAACTGATACAGAATAAAAAAAAATTCATTAAAAAAAAAGAAAAAGAAAAAAAAACCTTAAAAAATCAGTAGTTCATCTCGAAATTTAACAATTCCGCGTGAACTAAGTCGTAGGTACAGCTAATATACAGAATCAGAGTTCATAAAAAAAACGACCTTTAAAAATCCATTAGTCAAGGGCAGTCTGCCCTGGGCGGCACCTTTTAAAGGGACATCATTTTGTTCTACTTTATGGAAAAAATTTGTTGTTCTATCAAGAAAGTAGAGCTGTCCATTTTTGCAGTAATTTTAATGTTTATTATTTTGTTACTGGAGGGGAAGGGGAGAAGCGAATTGAAGGACCACTTCAGGAAATTTAACCTCTAGCTATACTACTGTCATTGTCATCTCAAAACAATATTGCAACGCTTCTACACGCTCCCTACAGCCCTGACCTGGTGCCACGCAATTTCTTTTCGTTCCCCAAACTCAAATCCCACATCAACAGGATTCATTTTGGGAACATTGAGAACATCCAAATAGCCATGACGAATGGTATCAACAACATTACAGAAACATATTTCCAGGACTGCTATGATGAGTGGAAAAATTACTGGAACATGGGTGTTACTTCTAAGGAGATAATATTTAATTATAATTTTTAACAAACACTCATTACCTTCGGGGCATACTTGTATAATAAATAGCAAATACACCTATACAGGCAGTCTCCAGGTTACAAATGAGTTCCGTTCTTATGTTTATCTGCAAATCCAATTTGTACATTGATTAGGATGGCATTAACTGGCTGATGCAAGAGAATAAGACTTGAGATGGCTACTGATGAAGATGCCCATTCATAGGAGCTAAGATTAGGGAGTCAGAATTTGATTTACTTTTAGCATATCTATATCTGTCCAATCGACCTTAGTGCATTAGGGTCTTGCTCCTATAACTTTGTCGTTTTTATCCTAATAAGACAAAAGCTTCATCTGACTCCTTTGTCAAAAACTTCTTCGTTCTGGGGTTTTCTATTTCTGAGGTTTCTCAGCCTTCTTCCTCAGTTATCACCTACTGCTCCAACTTGATACTCAGTTTTAGGATTGGGAGTCAAATTAATGTACAATGCAACATCATTTTCTGTGATGTCTACTTGCAGTTGCTTATTATCAATTCGAACCACAATTTTTGGAATGTTATCAGATATAAACTCCTGAAAACCATGTCCTAATTAGGAGCAAATTTTGCTCCATACTCATTTCATATTTGATAGTTTCACTTCATCCCAAGAATTATGGCACTGTTTAGGGGTGTATGACTCAAACAAGGAAAAGTCACATTTTACTATACGAGGGGTGGTCATAAGGTCATTAAAATCAGCCAGAAGACTTGAGAGATGAGGTGACGCTGCATGGTGGTTGCATCAGTCTTTCTCCGATCAGCACCTCCAAGGGCCACACACTTTTCCCAATGGTGCACGCCTTGTTGGATGCCATTTTTATAGAAGTTCTTCTTTTGGCTGTTGAGGAACTGCTGCACCTCGAAGATGACCTCATCCTCTTGGAAATGCCATCCATGAAGCAGGATGTTTTAGGTGAGGGAAGAGGAAGAAGTCACTTGGGGCCAGGTCGAATGAATACAGCAGATAGGGCAGTATTTCGAATCCCAGCTCTGCTGCAATGCGCATGGCCTCGTGTCTGGAATGTGCTGGTGCGTTGTCGTGCAGAAATCTGAGCCATAAACTGTTCCATGGTGATACGGCGGTCTGAGAGGACTATCGCCTCCATTTGTTTCGCAATTTGTGGCTTGTCACAGATGGAGGGGTGTCCGCTCCGAGGTTTGTCTTCCACACTTGTCTGGCTGCACTGGAAATGTCGATGCCACATGGCGACTGTCTCATGTGATGAGGCAATGTCACCATAAACTCCTCATGGATTTGTCTGGAGTTGTTCCTCTTCAAATGCAGGAACTTTATCACAGCTCGCACCTCCAATTTTCAGACAGGCTGTGCCATATTGCTTTTGATGTTCTGGCGGCGTTTAGCAGTCCTGTAACAAACACGGCCAGGGGAGGCCGTGGCCTGGTGGACTTCCACTGAACACACCATTCCTGGAAGTTAAACAACATCAGGCACGGCTAGTCACTGGATGGGTGACACCATCAGTGACACACGATCTATACCCTCTGGCTGTTGCGACCATCATACAGCAGTCATTAATCCATATTCATCCAGGGATCCAAATCGTGGATAGATGCAGTGGATTTCATCCAGTAAAAAATAAAATAAAATAAAAATATCCTCCAGCACTTGAGGAATAATGTCGCTTCCCTTTGGCACCATACATTTTCAAAAACAACTGGTGTCCTTATATACCCAACCCACTCTGATTGTAATGATTCTATGACACATCATAATTCTGTGGTGTACCTGTCACTTTTAATTAAACTTAAAATCAGTTCAGGAAGTCAAACAGAATATTTTTAGTTGTATGTGTTTTTTTATGTTTTTTGAGCATTTTTTCCTTTTCAAAGAATATTCATGTTGTCTTAAAAGTCATCCTAGTGAGAAATCAAATTGATTTCATCAAAAAGGCTAATTTTAACAGGCAATCAATGATAGTGAGGTACCATAAGTATTCTACTATAATGCGATCTCTTGTACAATGCGATCCCCATTTTTTGATTCGTCGCTAACTTATGAGAAATCAAATATGCAAGAATGTGCAGAAAAATCTCTATTTTTTACGATTTGAAAAAGTGGATGGGAAACTGAGAATAAAAGCAAATTTATGAAATGTATATTGTTTAAAATGTATGATGTTCTGTAATGTACCAGTATATTAAATATTCTATGTTAGTTTTAGTTGAAATTCATCAGATCAAAGTTAGATTTTGGTGGTAAAAGTGGATGGGAAATAGAGATAAAAAGCGAATTAATTTACTGTACCTACTGTATAGTGTACTCTAATATACCAATATATTCGATGTTATACCATAGCTTACATATTCCCTTAATCCTTGTAGGCTATGGTTATACACTATTTTCGTTTGAAGTTCATCAGACTCCCCTCCCCAGCTGTTGTAGCGGAAAATTTTTCCCTCTTGTATAATGCGATCCACAAATTTAGGTGGTTTTTCACAGGGTGTCTACAGAGTTTCTGAAAGTCAATTTAGTGACTTTTTGGGGACCTCTTAAAAAAATTTCATGATCTAATTTAATTATTTTTAATGTCAAAAAAACCTTTTTAAGAATTTTTCCCAGACTGGAGTGAGCAGATTTTTTCCATGACCAAATTTTAATTCTGCGACTTGGAATTTTCGTGACCCATTTTCTAATTTCGCTACTTTTTCGTGACTTTCGTGACCATTTTCCAATTTCGTGACCTGTAGACACCCTGTTTCAGGTCAAAATTTTTCACATTATAGTAGAATACTTACGGTATATCTTTTACTGTTGACAGTAACTTAAGCAAAGATTAATGATCTGTTTGATAAGGATGATTCCAAAGTTGCATTTTCTGCCATTACTATAACAATGTGCCCTTTATGATTAAAAACCAGCAAATAAACGTGCATACTCTAAAAAGATATTAGAAGATTACATTTAACGACCAAATCTTTCTAGAAATCTGTTCATCCTCACACTTCCTCAGTTTCATTAAATTAATGCATTTCATTTTTGGCACTTTCAGCAGTTACCAACGGTTAGATGTGAACTATTGTGATCATTTAAGTAGAGTCCTAATAAATCCCTTTTAATCCCTTTATGTAAAAAAATGAATTGAAGCTTATTACATTTCAAGCCCACTTATCTGTCAAGATCTCGTGAGCAACCTTATGGAGGATTTCCAGTGATCTCAATCATAGGCCATCAAGTGCAGGTCTTGAATGTGCCAATTGACAACACCCAGTCCCATTGTCGCTTTACCAGTTTCTCCTCCAGTTTAATGTTATTTCCCTGGTATTGCCCCCAACTGTCTCCAAAAAACATACTGCGCGAGTGCACTGGTGGGGCTTCTCGGAGGCATTGCCCCGAACTAACAGCCTGGAGACCGTTGACTATTTTTCAAACAAGAACCTCTGTCTAATTACCGAATGCAGAGACTTTAATGTCCACCATATCCAAAAACATATGATATCATGAGATTTTGGTTTGGGTGCTCTTCGTCTCACTTCTCAATCATGAACCTAACGTAGCAGTTGTATAGTCATCTTAGCTCAAAAGAATCCTTGAAACACTCAAACCCCTAGACCAAGATAAGGGGGGGGGATCGTGAATTTAAAAATGATTTAAAAACAACATAAAGAAATAATCCTTATTTAATAAGGGAAATAGGTGAAAGTAAAGCAAATAAATTTCTTTCTGATGTACAACTGATCTAATGGAAAAAAATATACAACAACATTTCTCACTATAGATGCCCAGCTTTATCATGCATTTAGTATAAAAGTCCACAAGCTACTTGAAGTAATGTTTTGTCCATCCCAAAAGAATATTTGCTGTATCATTTCATCTGGGGGGTTGTGGCCAAAAAAATCGCTTCTGCTTAAGCAAGTGATTGTGTCTCCTTTTTTTATGTGAACAGATTTCCTCTCTTAAGGCGGGTATTAGAATATATTACTATGTTCATTTGGAGGAAGGGGGTTTGGTTAATGTTATAGTGTTACAAAGGGAGGGGAGGGAGTTAAAATTTTGTCTTTTTAGCTTATTTTGTGAATGATCCCTTGTCGCCTCTACCAATTGCAAACAAGTTATAGCAAGGCCATCCCCATTTTTCATGTTACTAGTTTAAACTTATGTTGGAGCATCAACTCCAGTTCTTATTTACAGAATTACTTTCTTATGAGCTCTAATCAGCCTTCTGATGGTCTGGAAAAAGAGGAATTTCCGATCTGCAAGCAGGATGCCTATCCTATCACTGGAGCTACGTGTTTAATATTTTTTAGTCTTTAGGTAACTTGGAAAAATGCGGTTTTTAATGTTATTATCTTTACCTTACATTGGAACATTAACTCAAATTCTTTAATTAAGAACATTTCAATTAAAAGTATCACTGAATTCATGGGGCTAAAGAAAATATTGAATTAACTTGTAGTTTGAATAAAAAAATGTAGTAGGCAAGTTGTCGACCTCAATGGCCATGAGTGTTAGGGCACAGGTCCTGGTCAACAAGAGGTCCAAGACTAAATTTCTGCAGTGACTTTTGGGATTGTTCTTTCTAAACATTCCTAACAGCCTTCAATCTGCATTTTCCCAGCACAAAGGCTTACTGGTCAATTTCTTTTCAAAATTAACAATGCTTTTTGTATGAAAATATTTGGAGGAGACCTCATCCTGCAGTGGATAGAAGGCATCTGTAAATGATGATGATGATAAGCAAATTTTGCTTAATAAGGATAATTTCTAATAATTTAAAAAAAATAAATTTTAAATTTATAATCCAAAGTATTGACTCGCTTCTTATACAATAGCAATTTATATAGTATATACGGTAATTATTAATTTTCAACAAACTAAGTAGAGGCCCGATAACTCGAGTCTTAGTAGTCCGAGGTTCTGTGTATTTCAAGCTGAATCACTCTCGAGTATCATCCCACCTGTTGCTGATCTAAAAAACTAATTCAGTGTCTATCTTTGCTTTTGTTTTCATGATGATGAGTAGAAAGGCTAAAAGAAGATTTGTGCCGATTAAAATTAAGCTAGAAGCCTTGAAAAGACTAGACAATGGTAAAATGTTGAAGAAACCTGCGGCAGAGTATGGTGTTGGTGAAGTGAAGTGACACGGAAAGTTTGGCAGCTCTGGATGCTGCCCTACGTTACGTCGAGCAACAAGCTGAAGTGAGGCTGACTGACAATATGCTACTGTAATTAGAAGATGGTGTGACAAAGCAGCTCAAAAACGTGGCTCTATTTTGAAGCAAAAAACTCTGGACAGTTTCTTTAAAGTTTAAGTTAGTATGTTTATCTAAACAAATTTGTATTGCAAATTTAATCTTTACATGTAGTGGTCCAATTTTTAGCACAGAAGATTTTTAGGTTGAAGTCCAAATAATTAATTTTTTACTGTTGAAATGTAGATAATGGAGGGTTTTTTTTCAAAATGGATCATCAGTGGACAAAAATTCAGAAAAACTCGATCAATGTGGACATTATCATATAACCTAAAATTGTGGACAAAAAGTGACTTTCATCATCATTTTTAATCATCATTAATTTTAATTTTTTTGATTTTTACATTAAATTAAGGAAGTTTTTATATTGCATATTTCATTCAAGTATTACTTATAAACACTTCTACTTAAAAGTTATTATAAACTACTTTGTACTGTAAATTTCACTTTGGATTATAAATTAAACCATCTAAATGTAAATCTTTCCGTGTAGTTTAGGTTTTTCTAAATTCAAGGTACAGTCAGCCCCAATTACCTCGAATTATCGGGGCTTTATTGTACTTCTGTCTTCCCGCACATTTTTTTAAGGTGTAGGACATATAATATATGAAATGAATGTGTCTTTCGTCACTGATTATGGATATTCCATACAAATTTCTGTGCGACCAATGCTTCCTGAGATATCAGCCAAAAACCAAATTTCTAAAAAATGCTATATATCATAGCAAGTTGAATGCAAATACTGTACATAAAATCTATAAATTTTAGTCTCGACCAATTCGAGACCAATAAAAAACCGTAACTATCGATAATCAATATTCAATAGCTCAATATATTACAGTAGTAAGCATAAATCTGAAAAAAATTCAAAACTGGACCAATTGTTACGAAGGCATAATGTATCAACCAGATGATATAAAGTCACGTTTTTACTCATTATTCAATATGACATTTACGGTAAATACAATTAAACTTCGGTATCTTGAATTTTGTGGGAACAGAGAAATAATTTGAGATAAAGAGGGTTTGAGATATGGAGGGTTATTTTTTAAATCAAAATTTTTAGGTTAATAAAGGTACTATATACAGTACAAAGAAATGATAATACATGCATGGTTAATAAAAAGGTATCTATTATTGATTAGAGAAAACGGTACATAGCCTACTTATAAAACATCACCATATACTGTATTGTACATGTAATAACCAACATTGTCCGTTAAGGAGAGAACTGAGAACAATGGGAGATAAAAAGGTGTGTGAATAAGTTACGTAACATACAAGTGATACCACTATGATCTTAAGTGCAGAGTCTCAAAAAACTCATACACAACTGAGACTTGCCAACAAAATCAAAAGTTTTTTCTTAATTCATGAAAATCGTCTAACTTTAATGGAAGTGATATCAAATTTTTTTCAGCTTCGTACAAAAAATTTCTCGTAAAGAAAGAAATCTTAACTCTTAAAAGGTTTTTATATGCCTCACGTCTCGCTGGGAAACAAAGCCAAAATTTGACATAGCAAGTTTTTCAGAAAATTATTTCGAGATTATGAGGGCATATAACATTGAATTAATAGTGAAAATGTAGGGAAATAAAAATTTTTCCAGATATATCGAGGTTAGACAATAAACAATGTAAACCCTAGTGCCATGAGGTACAATATATCGACTCAACAAATTAGATCCATATTGCAGCAATGGCCTGAAATACATATTTCACTGCCAAATGCTACTAGCAAGTAGCTCATCATTTAAACAGTCTTGGGCAAAAGGTGGCCTGGCAAGCAAGAGCCGCAAGTGAGGAAGTTAGCTCGCCGGTTTTGAAACGAGCAGTCATAGTTTGGGTTCCACTTTTGCAAACAGGGGTTGGAATCTAATATAATGTAATTAAGCCTGTAATTCCTTTTAACTTCTTGTTCCATAATTGCTTGGTTCAAATGTGAATAGGAAGGGAATAATAGAGATTGTATTTAAGTCACCAAGTTATTTCAGAATCAAATTAAATAAAGCGATTTCATTTTTCGCTCGTCAGTTTCTCTTCACCTCACACTCCTTCTCTTTCACGGACTTCACCGCCAACTGCTCCACCTGTCAGCACTTCTCCACTCGTGAGGACGAGCTGGCTCGCATGGGCATTTCCGTGCCCACGGCTGATTTAAACAATGGATCCTAGAATTTTTTAAATTTACATAATTCTAAATTGCTAACCCTCCTCTCCAACATTCAAAAGTCTATTGTATTTTTAAGTTTGGGTTCATTCTATGCACTGCTAGAACACTGCTGCCAGCCACATCCATCCTACAGTGCTGTGTTTTTATCTTGCATGTGACAGCTTCTCCTCCGAAACAGCAAATAGCAGAAGCAAATGAAATTAATACATACTTAGAGGATACCTTTAATGTGCCTTGACATATTTTTTTTTTAAGAAAATTGATAAGCCTTTTGAGAGATATAAATTTTTTTTCTAAAAATAAAGAAATGCCTGTAGCATTCATACCAGTAAACAAAAGTCAATATAGTTTAATGGCTTCGCAGTTTATTCTCACACACCCATTTATACATCCCCCTATCTTATACACTATTCACCCATTCACAAACATGTGGGTTATTCAATATACAGTCGAACCTTGAATTTCATGGGAACAGAAAAAATTTCGAGATACGGAGGGTTACTTTTAAATCAAGATTTTTAGGTTATTAAAGGTAATCTGAAAATACGAAGATAAAATGGCACGTGGATAAAGTACGTGCCTTACAAGTGGAGCACTAGTGTCAAAAATGCACAAACTGTGCATGCTCAATCATCCTGTACACAACTGAGACTGCCAAGAGATCAAAAAATTTTTTCTTGAATTTTTTTCCTTAACGCAAGAGAATTGGCTAACTTTAACGGAAGTAGCATCAAATTTTTTCATTTTCATACGAAATATTTCTCTTTACGAGAGAAAAAAAAAAATTAACTCTATAATGTTTTTTAAATGCTTTGCATTTCACTAGCACATGAAGTCAAAATTCGGCATAGCAAGGTTTGAGATGATGAGGGAAAATTACGTTAAATTAATAGTGAAAACGAAGGGAAATAAAAATTTTTCGAGATAGCGAGGTTTTCAAGATATCGAGGTTCTGCTGTATAGAGTGAGTTTAAAGTCACACACATCAAAGTTTAGCTGCCTGTAAAAGTACCAGTTTGAGAATTTAAATGAAAGTAAAGTATCACAAAAATTAGCTGAAATGTTGGCTTTTATTTTTAGCACACAAACTTTGATGTTACAATAAATGTTGGAATGATGTCCTTTTTTATGAATACAAAAGCCAACTTAGGGATTGTGACCCCCTCGCTCTCCAAATTTATCATCCCTGATTTCTTCCTATGGGGTTATCTGAAAAATGTGGTTTATGTGAATAGGTCACAGACAATTGATGAGCTGAAAATGACATCACAACAGCCATTTCTAAGATCAATACTTCCATGCTTCGCTAAGTCTAACGAAATCTGGTACAACGAACACACTTTGTATTTGCGAAAAAGGATGTCATTTCTAACATTTATTATAACACCTAAGTTTGTTTGCTAAAAATAAAAGCCAACATTTCAACTAATCTATGTGATACGTTACTTTCATTTAAATTCTCAAATCAGTACTTTTACAGACAGCTAAACATTGATGTGCACGACTTTAAACTCACCCTGTACATCTCACTCAAATATGCTCAAAAAAATTCTAATTCAAAACCTGCCATTCAACACCTTAACACTTCATATTTTCACATTTAAATTCCTCATAACTTTTTAAGTTCATTTTGATAATGACAACTTGTGCATTCTCAATTGCTTAAATTATAAATTAATAACTTCATCATATGGTCTTATAAAACTTCTAACATCAATTTAGGATAGTAATTAATCATTTAATGATACAGTTGAAGCCACATATAACGAACTCTGTTATAGCGAAATTAATTGAAATCCCAATTACAAGTTCACTGAAACTGTACAAATTTTCTACAGTTATAACGAAATCTGATATAATGAAAATACGTATGCAGGGTGTTTTTGAATTGAGTACAGATTTTTTGGGAGATGATAGAAGAGGTCCTTAGAAGTATTTTTTGTCATATGAACATGGGGTCCCCGCAGCTCAGTTTACTTACAATACTGCATTGAAAAATCAAATGACACCGGGACGCAGTGTGCGTTGGTAGGCCTAGATTGTTTTATTTTTAACAATTAACACAAGCAATCTACTGTAATAACTTTTAAAGTAATTGTTTGCAAAGAAATTTCAAGGTGCACGTGCTTATGTTTTGAAAAATCTTAGGACAGTCTTCGTCAAGGAGATTCCATGGTATCCAACCCCTTTGTAAAATACGATTATTGTGCGAATTGTGCTATGAAGCAAATGGCGGTCATTTCGAACAATTACTGTAAAAGTAATACAGTAGATTGCTTGTGTTAATTGTTAAAAATAAAATAATCTAGGCCTACCAACGCACACTGCATCCCGGTGTCATTTGATTGTTCAGTGCAGTATTGTAAGTAAACGGAGCTGCGGGGACCCCATGTTCATATGACAAAAAATACTTCTAAGGACCTCTTCTATCATCTCCCAAAAAATCTGTACTCAATTCAAAAACACCCTGTATAAAGAATCATTTTATGAGCTCTTAGGCAAACCTTGTTTGGATATAGTGAAATTTTGAAAAATTAACATTTTATTTGTTGTCTATATTTGGCATTAGGTTATTCACTTGGTAGGAGCAGTGGGTGAGGAATACAGTAGTAAAGAAACAGGAAACACTTTTTATGGGATTACTGCCATTGCCTAGCAATAGCCAAAATCCACGTGTATTCGTAATAGAAAATGTTTAAATTTCGACACCAAAATTAAGATCATAAAGGAAGTAAAAGCTGGGAAGGAGGGGGTGTAAAAAAAAAAAAAAAAAAAAAATGGACATACAGTGTTTGGTTATTAAAAACATTGAAAAATCACACAGTTGAATGTTTTACTTTAAATAAAAACAAATTTGCTATATCTACTGTAAGGTTATAAAGAAATACGGTTAATGTTAACTACATGCACATCGTGCGATGACTGATCATGCGATCAAGGGAAATTTTTACTAATTTAACCATCACTGCTTAGCCATCTACTGTAACTAAATAGAAAAGGGGGTATATATCAGTTCATTAAAAGGGGGGGGGGTCATTAAAAGATAAATTCATTTACCTTGGTTGCATGATCAGTCATCGTGCTACGTGCAGATAGTTAACATTAACCAGAAATAAGATTATGATGAACAAAATTGCGGATGTTTAAAAATTCATTAAGTGGGTTCGATTGTATAAATATTAGAGTTCTCGTAATCACGGTTTTGGTTTATGTTATAACTAAATAAAATGTGTGATAACTATCAGTAAGAAAAAATTCTGAATGTTAATTATGCCATTTTCTCAACCCATAGCAATAATAATAATAACAACAACAACAGAAAAAGTTCATGAATCTAAGCTCTTCAGTGCGATGAGAATATCCAAATTTCTTGCAAAGGGAAACTGATTGCAAAGATAGGTTAATTGATGAAGAATGAATGTTGCTCATCATTATGACCCTACATACAATTAATGCAGGTCAAGGGTTCAGCAAGAAATGTTTCATTCATTAATAGATTATAAATTGAAGTATTTATTTGTACTATACATAAATGTAAATCTTATCTGAATTGATTCCATGTTAGCTTAAGAGTTGGCTTAATAGAATTTTCAGTGTTAGATTTATCCATCGAAAGTGGCTCATCCGTAAAGTGTATTAACCTAGCAGACATTATTGGTATGTGTCATCTGGAAACTCCCACAGTTTAAGAAAAATGTTAATTATAATTGATAGTTAAACTTTAATAGCTTGAACTTTGACCTTTCATAATTATTAAACACTGAGTTGATGTTGTTGAGTCGATATATGGAATGGAATATGCAATGTAGCTCATTTCGAGATACGAGTTTGCGCTCTTTATAATTAATTAAAACGAAACAAACATAAAAGTTTGCTAAACACGGGCATGAGAAGCTATATTAATGTGTTAAATGTTAACGGACGTAAGTGAGTGTTGATTTTTAATCATTGTCACAAAGGCATATATGAAGTCAATAAATATGGGATAGATCGCAAGAAACCTGCCTGCAGCAATTTTTTTTTTTCCCTCCCGAAAGAAAAGAATCAAAACAAGGTAGAGAGAGAGATATAAAGCCATGACGAAAAAAAAAAGCAAAACAAAAAGGAACGATCGACAAATCCAGGCTGTATTATACAGAAAAGCGTACCCGGCTTAAAAATCATGGTATAGCTAAGAAACTGTAAGGCTTTATGCCGTACTACAAATATTTGTTTTGGCCTATATTACTTCTTATAACAATCAAAACAAGTCGGTAGAGCTGTCAAAAGATGGACTTCAATGAAAAGCTAGCGACTCTAAGAAATATATAGGGAGGCAGAGCCTCAGCGTTGCCAAACTCAAAGACCCGATTCGTGAAACCTCAGGATTTTGAATCATCATTAATGTGATCGTATGAGTGAAAAATTACTGACCTGTATGTTGAAACGATTGTTGATATAGCAGGTGGTTACTAGTAGCACCCGCCATTTTGTTCCTTTTAAATCCAACCGCGTGTTGTTGTCGGTTCTTCCACTCATCGGCGCCACTGCACTTGCGGTAAAACGAGTGGCGCCTCCTCTCGCTTCGTAGTCGTGAGGTCGATGGACATCATATCGCCGTTCTCCTGCTTTATTATTATTAATAGTTTTTTTTTAAAATTTATATAAAGCACGTAATACGTATTTCTGATGTTAAATAAATATATTTCAAACATATCTCCATGCCTCCTCTTTTATCAGCTCCATCATCTAACTGGATCACCACCAGGCTTGAATCTACTTTTTATTATCATAATGGAATTTAAATTACACTTTAATAAGTCCGTCTGGACATATATAATGAGAAAGACTATTTTTAGAACCGAGATTATTTAAAATAAAAGTTAAAAAAAAAAATCGCAGCTCAACGACAGAGCCTTACAGATAACAAGAATACTTTTCCTTATATCGCCCGTCGATGCAATTTAATTGCAACTTTGACGTGTCTACCGACCGGAACAAAAGTTATACAAATTATTGATACACTTAAAATAAAACTCGAGATGCCGTACCTCTTAATCAGTGCCCAGATCACTTTGGTAAGAATTTACTTTCAATCGCTATACCCAAAAATATCGTCAACAACACCAACTCCTAAAAATCTTGAATTTTTAATCACCAATCATTACGCCATATAGCAAACAGGTCCTACAAAAGTGGGCGACGAGTTCTCAGATCCAATACTTATGGAATATTTAGGTGCAGAACGCCATACGCAATTAGGAACTACTTTGTAAGTGAAAATAATAAGCGAGTCGTGGTTGTTGTTATTATTATTATTATCATCATCATCATCATAAAACGACCACGCCTCTTTTAATTATGATTTTTTTTTATTGTTTTATCAGTGTGGAGTATCATACGCAAAAACCACCGAGGCTTGTTTTGGACATGCTGGAGCAACAAGGCTACACTGTGGTATCCACTTGTGGAGTTGGACAAACATGTGTGTGGACTCTTAACAAACCATAAAACATGAAGAAAAAAATCTGACCATATATTTTGGTTTTGTTTAGTGATGGATAAAATGGAAAACAGATTCAGCCTAAAAATTTAATATTTAATTAAGTTTCCGTCAATATAATCTACCTGCCTAGAATCAACGACAACACCAGACTCAAGAGTGTAACATCCCATAAAGAGTGACACAGAATCATCTTATTTAGTTATTTCATTGATTTTGATTTTATTAATTCCAATAATTCCAAATGGAAACTCAATTAAACGTTAAATGTTTGAGTTACTTTAATTATACTGTAATATCTTGGGAAATCGTCATATATAATATTATCCTGGAATTATAGAAAGTGGGCACCACTAGGGTTACCAACTGAAAATTTCCAAATGCAGGATATTCAGGGATCTATCTAGGGCCAATTTGGTACCGTTTAAGGGTACCTTCACAAAATTATTTTAAGTGGGAACGGTATCTTCACAAAATTATTTTGATTGGAAACGGTATCTTCACAAAATTTTAACTTGTTTATCAACGTATTACCTTCAAAAATGGGCGTTTATCAACGTAAATAATGTCAATTCAAATAATAAAAAAAAGATTTTTTTTTTTTAAATTAAGCCCTGGGGGAGATCGTGGCCTGGTGGGCTTTCACTGAACACAACTTCTGTGAAGTTAAGCGAAATCAGGCACGGCTAGTTACTGGATGGGCGACCATCAGTGATAGCCAATCCCCCCCACCTGGCTACTGCCATCATCATACAGCAGTCGTGAATCCAGGGACCCAACTTGTCGGCCTCTGGCTATACAGGCCCTGGATGGACATATTGGATCCTAATTTCATAAATAATAAAAAAATAAAAGAGAAAAAGCTAGATATTTTCACAAAATAGATTATGGATTCTGAAATTCTAGATAGACCCCTGATATTGCTTAGCAAAAAGCAGGACTTTTTTAAAAAGATGCCTGACGTCGTCAATCAAAAACAAAAGCACACACAACTTTTTTACAAAAGCAAATTATCTTACTTAATGATCAGTTCTTTTCCTTGAAGCTGTATTTTTCAACAGAACCTATTTTTGAAAGAAGACGAGTTATTTTCTTGAAACATACTTATAAAATATTCTTTACACGACATATCCTTATAATTAAATTTCACAATTAACATTCCTTTCACCTTATGATGGAGCGTGCTCGAATGCACGTATGGTGTCTTCAACCTCCAAAACGTAAATGAGTAATCTGGTGTTGAAAAATACCGGACATTTTCAATAAATTAAAAATGCCGGCCGGACATAACCAAAACGAATGAAAAGCAGGACATGTCCGGCAAAAGCCGGATGATTGGTAACCCTAGCACCGCCTAATGTGATCACTTTGGGACCAAGCCAAATTGATAAGAATAACCGAATGATAACTATAACCGAAGTTGAAATACAGACATGTTTTTGGAACTTTACAAGACTATAGAGCAGTGGTTTCCAATCTTTTTTTGAATCTCGACCCTAATGTAAAAGTTAAGTAATCTAAAAGTTAAGTAATTCGCAACCCCCACTCCACATTTGAATTATAAAAAAAAAATAAAATAAAATAAAAAAAAAGAAGTTGTACCTGGCGAAATAAAAAGCCCCCAAAAAACTCAAAATCTCCTTAAAATAAATGCAAATAAAACTAACTTCCAACCCCCCAGATCCCAGGTTGGGAACCAAATGCCTTTATTACATACAATGGTAATAATCAAGATTAATACAATATTAAATAAGAATTATTGAAGAATTAAACAAAGAAACTTATATTGTTGATAGCCTGCTGGTTTTCCTTAGTAAATAATCAATTTTTTTTTTCATATTTGTAATGCCACTCAAAGTCTTCTATAATTTTGGATTGGCTAGACTAGCTTAAATAGAGATCTTTTTGATGGTTGTAATTGACGATTTTGATTGGTTCCAAGGATTTGAGTCATTGAAATTCCTACATAAAAGCTTAACTTCGGCTAACATTTGATAACATTATCCAAAGTTTTGATTACAAGAAATGATGAAATTTCAATGTATTTGTATATAACTGTTCTATTCCGTACAAAAAAGATAACATTAACCGCAATCACATAAGTGGTACCCACTGTAATTGATTTTATAATGTTTAACCGTAAGTAAATTAATTACTTAAAATGCTACAAGGAACCAAAAGTGCAACATATTTCAAAAATACAATTATCAGATAATAAATCTGTATCCTAAGATATAATCTCCAGCTGTAAAATTTTTTTGTATATAATAAAGATAAATTTACAAAAAAAAAATTATTTGTTTGTTTGGAACCAAAACAGTTTTTAATAATTTCTTTGTAAATCTGATCTTTCAAACAGTCCTTTAAGGATCAACTAGAAATTAAATATTTAAAGAACCTGGGGATAATGAAATTTCTGCCAACGACACCTGTATACAAGACTACTAAAAATGATTCATTCGATATCAAAATGCTGCATTTTTCAACAGATATACAATCAAACTTAGACCCTCCAAGGGCTCACACATCTTCTGCTGCACACACTGAATCAAAATGCTGAAACATCGTTTATAACGACTGAAAGCATGACATTTAGGCATCATTTGCAGGACAACAGGACTGCTGTAAGAAATGCTAAATGCGTGGCGCTTGGAGACTATCTGAACTCGATATCTCGAATTTCACGGGAACATAAAAATTCAAGATATGAGAAGTTAATTTTAAATCAAGATTTTTAGGTTAATAAAGTACTGTGCGAAGAAAAGGTAATATTTAGGTGCCAAAATTCAACATGGTGAGGCCTTCTGAGAAAATGTTTTGAGATAATGAGGGAAAATTAACGGTACTTTGAATTAATAATGAAAATGAGGTAAATAAAAATTTTTTGACTGTAATTGTGATACGTAAACTAACCAAGCTTGCATTTGTGAGACGCGAGTTGGTAACACAAGTGTAGTGCCTTTACAAAATGGTGACAAAACTCTTTCTCAATCTCTATGGTTTCAGTTGAAACATTTGGTCGATCGGTGTTTTTCAGTTTACACAGACAACCGCCAATAACATTAACTGCCAATACCACTGCAGAATGCTCTCTTCTGAATGCAAACTGCATTGCAATAACAGACGTACATCTCACATATTTCTACATACAGAAACTCTTTTCTTGCTTTTGTCACCATTATGTAAAGGCACTGCAATCGTGTATCAAGATGTAAACTTCTTTCATATAATTTCCAAATGGTGGGCTGTGGAATCTTAAGTTCATGACTTGCTCACCTTTTGATTTCCCTTGGATTTGTTAGAAGGTGGCACAGATGATATTGATTTGTTCAGGACTTTTATCTTTGCACAAACAATGTGTTGTTTTCTATATCTCATTTCAATCATAAACATATTCCTTGCTTCACAGTGTTTTTTCTGGCTAGAATTGCTTTTGCATAACATTTTTTGCTAAATTTAAGATCACAAAATACCTTATTCACTGCCATTTTGAATGACCCACAGCATCACATGCTTCATCACCTGTCATCATCCACAATGGCAAGGGGAAAATTTCATTATTATATTTTTTGTAGTACAGTATTTCATGATTATTGCACTATCATCAATATATGTTATTGAAACTGGATACTTCATTTGTAATTGCCCTATATTCTATGTAATGAAATTAAATGGTCATGGTCACAAACTACATGAAATTAAATGGCTAACAAACAATTTCATTTATATGTTATTACAGGTTGACCATCATTCTAGCATCATTGGGGATGTGTGATCAGTGAATTAGATTACATACAGTTTAACCATCTTATCCTGCCTGTCTTTTAAGAAAAGTTTAACCATCTTTATCTTTTAAAAATACACTGTAAATTTTAGTACAATATACTCTGTCCAACAAAAGTTTGACTGGGCATGTCCAGTTAAATTTCTGTTTAAATTGTTGACATTCTTACCAAGTAAAATAAGAATGCTTAACAATTGAAACTGTAAATTTAATTGGAAATGCCCAGTCAAACTTTCATTGAACAGAGTATAGAAGTTTTCTACTGTTAATGTATATTAATAGCATAAAAAGTATTAAGGTTAACAATAACATTTTTATTGGGACATGCATTATTGAGATTTTTTAGCAATGTGTAATAATGTAAACATATTTTGTTAGAAGTTATTTCATTAAGTTATTATTACTGCAACTTGTTAAAACTTCTCAACAATGTCACCATGAATTTAATATCTTTTTTTCAAAATTTACTATATTCTATCCAACAAAAGTTGGAGTGGGCGTGCCCAGTAGATTGTTGATTCTTTTCATTGAAAACCACCCAAAGTAGAATCAACAATGTCTACAATTGAAATAGGAAGTTTAATTGGACACGCCCTCTCCAACTTTCGTTGGACAGAGTATAATGAAAAACTCATCTCAGCTTGTCTCCTCTACTGGGAGATGCAGGCTGGAAGAAGAAGAAAGAAAACTCATCTGAGCTTTTATAATGGCTTAAAAACCATTATCTTGTTTGGATCATACTCTATGTATCAATGTATGTGTTTGTGTTAGTTTTTAGTCTATTAGTACAAATTGGTTAACACAGGATAAAGGAAATAAAATTTTAGCAGTGAACTTGGAATTTATATTTTAAGAATAATTAAAATTGCTATCTTACCAGTTTGTTTTTTTTTTTTTTAATTAAGATCTCTGCACAGAATGGATTTACATACCCAATGTTCAAATTATTATTTTTTTATTATTATTACTGATTATACAGGGTGAATCTTAAATAGAGGGACAAACTGAAAGGGCTGGTTCTCTGTATCAAAATGAGTAAAAAAGGGTCATATAAACATATAACTTCTGGTTTATATGAACTAGTGCTTGATGAGTTATTCCACTACAAAGGCACAAAGCCATCATTTACTTCCAGATTCTCAAGAACGTTCCACTGGAGGCTAGAGCAAGAATGCATGGTTCCGCACATTTTAACCATTGTGTTCGGTGAGACACTCACTAATATCTACCATAACCGATGAATAGGTGGATGTGGATTATGGCCTGCACAGTCTCCCAATCTCAATCTGCGGGACTTCTATCTAAGGAGATACCATAAGATGTATGCAATGTACTGTGGCCATTAATCACAAACATAGAGCAGGCAGGCAGGCAGGCTTGTTTTACATTATTCCTTAAGATATGAAAATATCTGAAATAATTTAACTTCAATTTTACATTTGGAACATTTTAAATTGAAAATTGAAAAGAAACCAACAAATTTTTAAAATGAACAACAGATATCCACTATACTAAATGTAGAATTAAAAAATTAAGTAATTAAGAAACTAATCCAAACAATTAAGTAAAATATGATCATAAAAAAATTAAAAAATAAATAAAATATAAATGTCAATAAAAAAAAAATGGTCGTTTTGAAGTAGAGAATCCAACTTTAACATGATTTTTGACTTATCATTTTCTATTTCCCTTTGTAATTGCAGTCCTTGTAATTTTACATTTATTATTTTTACACCAAACGGTCTAACAATCCAGCAAGATCAAAATCAAATTTAGATAAAAAGACCCTTCCATCCATTCTTTTCATTAAAAACCACCCTAGGAGTAGCCTTTACTTATTAATGATAGCCAGCAATACGAAAACCAAATATATTAGGAGATCCAGAAAATTTCAACCCAGCGAACCCATTAGTTACCCCAGTTCATATTCAACCAGAATGATATTTATTTGCAAATGGCCTGTGTAAATATGGAGATGCTTATCAACTTAATGTAGATGCTTGTGAAGGAATCCGCTAACTTTATTGGGTCTATGAAAGTACGCGACCTGGTCTGTCATGACAATGCGTGCATCGATGCAGGTGGAGAACATTTTGATTTTACTCTATGAGGTTACCACATTATGGTAAATGCTCATTTCCATCGTTTCCATTGCAGTCGTTTCTAGTATTGGAATAAACTAACTAACCAAGCACTTTAGTCGTATGTTTATATTAACTTTTTTTTTTTTTTTTTTTGCTTGTTTGATATAGGGAACCAGGCACTACAGTTCGTCCCCCTATTTTAAATTCACACCATTTATTAGAGCAAACTAGATAATTAATCTACCTTCACAAATGTTTCAGATGATAAAACTATACAGTTGTAAATAGTTGATGACAAAAAGAAACTTTCTGAAAGAGATCCATTCCTACACATTACCATGCCTGTAAATTATCTTCTCTCATATGGGGCTCAGCTTTTCACTTAGAATTTTTTTCCCCTCCGTTCTCTACCTTGGTTTCTCTTATCTCAGATTTTTTATTTTTTAAATTAATGCTTTAATAAATTCTTTAAAGTAAGGAACATTGTCTTTATAGAATACACACATGAAAGGTTATACTGAAAATAATGCCCAACAGGTCATAACTTCTTTTTTAATACCATGCATTAAAATGTGATTACTCTACATATGGATATAGTTAGTTATTCTTTGTTTATATATGTTAACAGTACTATTCAAATTAAGTCTCCACCAGTGCTGCCTTTGAACTCACTAATGAAATCCACTTTGTAACAACTCTTTTGGGGTCTCAAAGTCCTTCCAATATGACGTTTTGTCTTCAACACTGGCTTTTTATCACATCCATACATTACTCTCATCAATTTTTTAGTCTTGTGGATGCAACAGCAATGCATCCTTCTTTGATCAAGAACTTGACTGCTTTTTGTTTCTATTCATCACCTAACCTAAAAATACACAAGTTATGTCTGTTATTTAATGGGAATTACTTTCTAGTAGTGTAAAGGCATCATAATTTGAGTCAATATTTTCAGAGAAAAATAGCAAACAAGCATTATTTTCAATACAATTCTCATACTTTTAGCATGTAACCTTTTTTTCAGAGATGCTGACATCTACCTAGGACCAAAATGTTTCAATGGGATAACTTTAATTAATTATCCTTAATTTTATGACATTGAATAGTTAGAAATTGTACCTTGTTTTCAAAACATTATGACATTCAAAATTATTTATCTTATAAGGGAACGTTTCGAATCATTTAAGTGCACTGCAAAAACATAGCGTAAAAAGTATATGGCTATGCATAAAATTACAAAATTTCATGTGCAATGAGCCATATAGGCACTGAGATGTTTAATTTCAAAGGACTCTCAACAAACGATGATTTACTTCATGTAACTCAAGGAAACCTGAAGGAATAAAACTTTGTAAACGCCTAATTTCAAGAAAAGGCACTGGTGAACTGCAGCCATTTAATTTTTTAGGCCATACATGAATATGATTGCATTCATCACCAATAGGGTAATGGTAATATACAATATCTAATTTTGCATCATCATCACTTTTTAAAGCTCCAATCATTCGTACACCTCCAATTCATTGCTCCAAAATTCGAGATCTGATTAGGAATGCTTTTTTTCAAAAGTGGATATTCAAAGAAGTGGCGTCTGAAAATTGGTCACCTCTTAAAATATCCTGTTTGAAGAACTGTACTACAACCAACTACGAAGAGCCTTTTCTAAGATCTGTTCACTGTGAAACTTCCTATTTTTTGGATCATTGCTTACTTTCCGATTTTCATATTTTCTGCAAAAGTCCAATATGAAACTAACTAAAGTCAAACTGTTTTCAATTTATGCAATATGTGCCCTCTAGCTCTATAGGGCTGTGCATTGTCATGGAGCAAGGACACACAATGAGAGTGCACCCGAGGTTGTTTTAGATGGCCTTGCAGACGTCCTTGTGTGTCACAATAATGTTCAGCTAAGCACAGACTTTGGCCAGGTCTTAGGTTGTCAGAACAACTATTCCTATGAATATGACATATGGTCCATTTGTGAGTAATTGTAGAACACCAGTGAAATAGTCAGTTTTGTTCAATACAAGGCATTTCTGAATAATCTGCACAATTTTCAGGATATGTTTCAGGGACCAAAACAAGCAGAAAATGTGATATGAACATTTAATGTTAATGGTTTACAGTAGAAGAAATTAACATAATAGCACAGAATTGCGAACTCCGATTTATTTCTATGGACAGTACATTTGCTATAGCAAATGCTCAAAATGGCCTTCGTTAAATTCCAATAAAGCCTGTGTACTTTGCCGCATGGACTGGCGAACCCTTTGGAAAATACCAGGTGTTTGATGGAATGATATAGCAGCCATCCAGGATCCGTGATGAAGAGTTGTAAGATCTGGTACAGGGGCAGAACATACGAGAGTTTTCAAGTCCAATGGATTCATATCTCCGGTGAGTGTGCTGGCCACAATATTGATCTGCTCTGATCTATCCATTGACCAGGATTATCAGTATCAACAATTGGGCAATTCAGGCCGGTAACAGCCAACAATCGTGCTCAAAAACGTTTCAAATCTGATGTTGAAGAGAACATAATTTTCTTCAGACGGTTCTTTGAATCGTCATAACGCTTCTTCTACTACAGTATAAGAAGCATTATAACTCTAGAAAGAAGCATTTTCGAGCCCATGTTCATATAATATCTTCTGCTTATTTTGGAACATGTACTGAAAGTTTGTACAAATCGACCATCTTCTGCTTATTCAGTCAACCTTGTATAATGATGTGGTTGGATTTGTCATTTTTGAGGATCACAGTGTCTTTCTTTTTTTAGATTTTCGATCAGTTTTTTTTTCTTCATTTCTACATCTATTTTTTGGGATTTGTAAATCTTGAGATCCAAATTTAAATGTGGATATTCAGAAAAGGATGACAAATCCAATCACGTCGTTATATTGGACAAAACCGACTATTTCACTGATATTTTACAATGATTGACAAATGGACCATACCTCAATCTGAAAAAAGACCATTTACCAGGACTAATTAGAAAAATTGTTCCTACCTTCTTGCAAACTGTTTGCTCCATCATTTCACAGCAGCATGATTCGAAACGTTTCCTTGTTAAAACCCTGGACATCAAGCTTTAACTAAAAATTATCCCCCACTCTCTACACCCAATATATCATTCATGGCTTTATTTTTCCAAATTATGGAAACACTGATTATAAAAACTATCTTTTTATTTATCAACAGACACAAATCTGAAAATAAATTAGAATTAGAATATTTTATATCAATAACATTCCAGGTCTGCAATTTAAAAATATCATTAGGAGTAAATCCATTGAATGGAGACTTAAAGTAGACTTTACTAAAATCTGCAAAAACAAGAAATATTAAGTTCCCTGAATTAAACAGGAGTTTTTATTTAATGAAGCACACAAAGCAAGTGACAGCTATAAAATAAAAAATATTAAAGAACTTTATTATTCATTAAATTAATCAGTTGTAAACATCCCAAGTTAAATTTTACAAACGTAATAATTTACCTAGGCCCGGTTTACAGTAGAAATAAATTCAGATATACAAAATGGACTGCAATTTTAACAGTTACACCAAGTTTTACAAAAAGTACCAGTCAAAAACTTCCAAGCTACTTTATTTTTGCTGAATACTAAAATACTTGGTTTTCCAGAAGGGACATTTTATTTTTAAACAAACGTCCTATCAATCTCATTTGATCTTCATTTTATTGGCACATATGTAGATAAAAATCTAATATTTTCAAATTTTAATGATATTTCATTAAAACATATTTGAATTAGTCAATTAAGTATTTTGGTTTATTATCTGAACCTCTGAAAAATATAATCGATTAAATAAAATTTAATAAAAATTCATATATATTAAACAAAAAGTTACCGGAATTGCTGACTTAAATCCTTTTTGGGTTCTTGAGTCATAACTATTTTCACGTACAGTCGAATCCCGTTAATATGAATCCTGTTAACATGAAATTTTTTATTTTGGTTCTTATGTAAATGAGCAACGAAGCATGTCGAGGAACCTACTGAGCGAGAATTGGAACTCCTTCAAAGTCGTTGAGAGCTACTGAGCAGTCTGACATTCCAGGAATATGTCAAAATCAATGAAGATATTCTTACCAAAGCATGGAAAACATAGTGAAGCACTGTCGAAATGAAAATGAAGATCGTGAATCTGAAGCAGAGTGATGATGATGATACAGAAAAATATGCACCATATAAAAAAGCTTCTGTTATCAATTTTAGAGAAGATTAAGGCTGTGTCTAAAAAGTCCAACCGAGAGCGACCAGTCGAAGACTAATCATGTGATACGTTCATGATTAATCGTGCGTGTCTGGCATTGTTGATTTCTGTACTATCAGGAAGAAGTGTTTTTTAAATTAAAAACTTGAATTTCAAGTAAATCAGACAGAAAAATTGGTATTAGATCATGTGATTTGTTGTATCAAGAATTTTGAGACGCAGACGATGTTTTAAAAAAATTGAATATTAAATATGTAGGCATGCGAAATTGATGTTTGATCACTTGATTCGTTTTCGACCAGTCAGCATCGGTCAACTTTTTAGCCACAGCCTTAGTCGTACGTCCTGTATAGCAATAATGTTCCACCAGATCTTTTCAATTTTTATAGTTCTGTGAACATTGCTATTACAAAAAATTATATTAGTTCATGTAAATGAACTTAAAATAACAAGATACATGTACTTTTCTGAATTAAATGATTGACAAAAATTTTTAGACTTGATTCATACGGAAACCAGAAAATAAGAAAAATTTTTGGGTTCCCTGAATTTTGTAATAATGGGGTTCGACTTTAATTGAATCTCTGATCTTGTAAAAACTGATGGAATGTCCTGCCGATCAGATAGTTCTTTTTTTTTTTGATGAAAATTTCTTCTTTAGCTAGTCACACTTTCCAATTACAATGTGTCCATTGAGGAGGGCAAATATCAATTAGTTTAATATTTATGAAATTTTTATTTAAATTTATTTGATCAATTATATTTTTTGGAGGTTCAGATAATAAATCAAAATACTTAATTTAGTAATCTTAACCTCTAAAAAAAGTTCTTACACTATCTTTGAATTGGTTTTCAAAATATTTCTCCAGAATTTTAAAATAAACCTAAGACTTCTTTTTAAATCCATAAAAGTGAAAACTGGAAAAATAGACAAATATATACGTGTGTTGCAAATACAAAGGTCATGTAGTACTAAAAATATAATTTATAATGATGTTTATAATTAATATAGTCTTGTATTGCACAGCTATAGTGACATTTTACGAGGGCTTCCGGAAAGCAGTACCCGTTTGCGCCACGTGCAGCACTCGCAGCTCGAGTAGGCATTATTCAGGGTCATCTAGTCTCATTCGTGTATCTATTCACTTTGTGGGGAGATCTCCTTGCATTATCAATGTTCTACTTGTCTCAATGAGCGTTCGAAATGTTTAAAAAACGGTTGAAAACGCCACCACTTTCAAAGTGAGATCTGTGGTTTCTAAATGCAAAAACTATGAGACCATATGATATTCACCATCAGATCAAATAGTAGCTTCATGCTCCTGTGCAACAATGCCAGGCATCATGATGCTCAGAAAACACGTCGTCTTCCACATTTTAGTGGGAAATTTAAAAATTAACATCTTAAACCACACAGCTTATAGCCCAGACCTGGCTTTTATCGATTTTCATCTTTTACATATCAATATTGAAGATTTTTTTGGAAGGAACAAGTTTTCACAGTGAAGAAGACCCAAAAGAAAGGGTCACTACTTTGCTCGATAACTAGCAGCAGGGGAATATGAAGCAGGGATAAGAAAATTCATTACAAGATATGACAAGTATTTGAATACTGTATTTTCGTGAAGATACCCTGCAGGTTATAGACTTAAAATAATTAGAATTATATTTATTCTTCTTCTGCTTTAAATAATATCATCTCAAACTTTTTAGAGTCACGTATATTGGATATCACGTAAAATTCGATTTTCAGGGGTATACAGGGGTGCAGGTTATACAAGGGTGCAGGGTATATTCGTGAAAACACGGTATACATTAGAAAAGTGGTGTATGTTGTTGTTTGCTGGTTTTTAATTATAGGACAGGTACTACTTTCTGGATGCCCTTTGTACAAACAGAATATTCAAAAAAAGATTTTATCTAGCTTTAATCTACATAGCTTGGCTTTTGCATTTTAAAGACAGAAATGAGCAATGTAGCTGCCTGCGTGTAATTTATTCATTAGCTACAAACATTGCATCAGTTTTCATCATTACAAAATCAAAGACTTTTTTTCAAGAAAAGATGAAAATTTAGATTTATAATCTCCACCTCACTTATAGCTAAGTAAAAAATAATATCCAGCTTGAAAAACTTGATGAAAATTCAGAAACATGATTTTAATGCGGAAAATAATGTACAAAAACTCAATGCTTCAGTTTGCTACAAAATATAACTACAAAATCAAATGAGAACGAATACCGTCCATTTTAGGGAAAAGTTTGTAGTGTTTGCACTCACTTTTTTTCATCCCATCTGCAAAAATCATTTATAACAGGAAGAAGACGGAAAATAATGAGCATGTAAGTGATTCCAGGCATAAAAATCTTACAAAATGCATAAGTTTTTAATCTTATGAGGTTTGTTTTTGGTCATTTCTTGTTATTTTCGATTTTTGTTTACTTCATTAAGCTAAAATAAATGCGCAAACTAACATGGTATCCATATGAAACATTTTAATTCTACAGATTTCTATATGCAGTCATTAATAGAGGGAGGAAAAAAAACTCTTAATATTGCAATTTTACTGCAAATTACTCATCACAATGAAAATATTAACTGGAGAGAAAGACATTATGATAATGATTTACAATGTTATAAAAATTATTTACAAGGTTTTCTTTATGGTTATTGTTTTGTACATATGGTTCAGTCACCTTCTTCATCTTTCAGCATATCTGCTATAAGTTTTTTCCTTTCTTCTGCTTGTCTAAGCTTCATTAAAACTAAACTTTCATAGTCTCGTTCTGTGATTGATGTATTACTTCCCTAAGATAAAAATAAGGAAAATGAAGATTAACAATAATTCCTTGATATTTTTCAAATGAAAACATCTACCATAATTCACACTAGTTATGACGCAGAACTTGATAGTCCACACATATAAAATAGCACTTCTGAAAATATTTTTCCACATCGGCAATTTCTCAACTTTTTTTTTTTTTTAATAGTTAATCCACGTCATGACTTTTGTGAATTAAGATATTGTAAAAACCTAATTATAATGAAATTTCAGATACAGTGCAGCCCCTCTATGTCGCGGATCTTGGGAGCCAAGATTTCACCGCCAGTGACATAGCAAATCACGAGTTTGCTGTTCCGTGACAGATGGCGCCACCTTAAATAATGACAATATGTTTAAATGATAATAACAATATGTTTTTGAAAAGCGTGATTATACCTTGATCCAGCGGTTATATTTTGGCTGTGGTATTCTTGGGCATCTAGCTTACTTTGATTAGCCCGTCTCTACTAATCAGATTTTCAGATGGGGGATGAGCCGGACAGTTGTCTAATATTAGTAGAGCTTTTGATTCTAAATTGTTCTTTTTTAGATGTTTCCGAACTGATGTTACGAATTTCTTGTGGAACCACTCCATAAAAATTTCTGAAGTCATCCAAGCATTTTTACTGTGCTTGTATACAAATTTCAGTGAATCCATAGTTTTTCATAGAACATCTCGGATTTCTTGATTTCCCAATGCAAAGTGGTTTTAGTTTATAGCAGGGAAGAGGTAGAATCGGAAGCGAAGCTCCGCTCATTTGTTGAAATAAAAGCGATCGTAGCAGTACTGCACGGTAGGTTCGGAAACTGAATAAATAAACAAAACACATGGTAAGGTCGTAGAGCACGTGATCGCTTTCTGTCCGTTAATGCAACACCAACGAGAGAGAAGGCCTCCCTCACTGAAATGCCATACCATTGTTACATCACCTGACTTAGTCATATTTTAGGGCTTATTATTAGTAGAAACACGTTTAACAATTGACGGTGTTGGGTGATGTAACAATGTATGACGATTCTGTGAACAGGCCTTCTCTCTCTCTCGATGGTCTGCTGAAATGCACATTAGAGCACTAACGACCTGGAATGAGACTACACTCAAAATTCTATAAAGGTTTTTTATTCTTTTTTCTCTTTTTTAAAATGTTGATTAAAAGGATTCATTATAGATTTGTTGCTGCAAAAACATGAAACAACTCAACTTTTAATAATAAACAATTCAAAGCAGTCGACGGAATAATACAGCACAGGAGGGGAGGATGCAGCTGCTACGCACAGCCATAGCCATTATAACAGTGGAAGGAGCCCAATAAAACTAACACCATCAGTTTCCAAACCTGGCATTGTAGAGTTTGGTGGCGCTTTTTTGATTTCAATGAAATAGCATTGGAACAGTTACAAGCTTCGCCTCCTGTTCTACCTCTTCCCTGTTTATAGTTTCCTGTTTTATTACATTTTTATATAGCTCACTCTTCCCAGAGGCAATGATTAACATTGTTAGATGACTTGCCTTCATCATGTATGTACAGCAGACTCCACTTATAAGAGCTGCGGATAAGAGTAGTCTGGATTTAATAGCATTTTTCTCCTTACCACTGAAAACTGACACAAAAAATAAATAAGTAAATAAATAAATAAATAAATAAAAATAGGGCTCCATTCGATTTCTCAACATAAGGAATCGCAAAATAGAGGGGCTGCAGGGTATTACGAAAGTAATCTTGTAGAATGGTCAGCAACATAGGATTTTCTGTAATATTGTAATCTATCATAACGAACCAAAATGCTGTATCGGTTATAACAAAGTTTTTTCCTACTTTCAAGATGCACAATATTACTCTTATCATCAGTTTTGTTCAAGGGCTTTTGAAAAGGTCCTCAGTTAATCCCATTGATACATATTGGCCAAAAACAACAGCCAAAGCCATTTTTTTTTATTCAAATAGGTAGCCTTCTGTGTACTTATTCTTTTCTCAAGTCTCTTGCAGTGCTCGTTTAAGATGGTCATTAAAAAATAAACTGGCCATAATCTAGGCAGTAGATAAATTTTGATCTAAAAAATCATTGTCCACATTATCAACGATAATTTCTGCAAACGAAAATCGAAGATGAAGCATAAAACAGCAAAAATTTGAAAGGGGGGGGGGGGCTCTAT
>JAHWFO010004499.1:5089825-5131533 GCA_023313115.1 Rhysida immarginata | reverse complement strand
AGTCTGGGCATCAAGATTTAGAAAAAGCTCTTTACAAATGGCCTCTTCAATCTTGCCAGCTGAATATTCTCATTAGTGGGCCTGGGCTGCATGAAAAAGCCAGCGAATTTGCAAAACAGCTGAACATTGAAAACTTCAGCTGCTCTACTGAATGGATATTATAAAATAACGTGTGTGTTTATGCTAATTACTAAAAAGTTGGATTTAGAGGTATGCAGGTGGGATTTTTAATGCCGAACATTGGAAATAACGGAAGTAAAATCTATGGTCCCTTGAAGTTCCGTTATAACGAGCTTTTACTGTATATATGAGAGTTGATCATAAAATTCTTATTGCTAAGAAAAAATAATGCAATAAAAACAGAAGTTGGTCGTCAGCTTAGTCCTTCTCTACATATCCTCCATCTAATGAGGAAACTCCACATGCTCTGGCTCACTGAATTTGATGAAAAAAAAAAAAAATTCTACGAGTAGCTTTCACCCAATTAACTGCCCATGCAAAGCCATTCGATGTACTTCACAAAATTTTCTGAGGAAAAAACTCAAAGTTTTTCACCAATGTACAAGGATTGATCAAATGAAAAGGTACAAAACGACAGTGTCGGTGTAAATGAATACTTTATTCAAAGTATCCTCCATTGGCCTGAGCACATCGATCCCACTGATGAACGAGCCGAAGGATTCCTTTTTCCCAGAATTCCTTTGGCCATGACGAGACCCAGTCCTGCACAGCGTCCTTGAGTTCATCGTCCGATTTCCAGCTTGCCTTTCAGATGCTTCTTCAGTGGACCAAACACATGGAAATCACAGGGGGAGCAGTCCGGACTGTAGGGCGGATGGTCTAGCTGCTCCCACTTGAACGCGGCCAGTTCCGCTTGTGTGACCCTGGAGACGTGTGGACGAGCGTTATCATGGAGCAGAACCACACCCTCCATGAGCAGGCCCGGTCGTTTGTTCTTGATGGACCTGCATAGGCGTCGGAGTGTCTCACAGTACACTTCGGAGTTAACGGTTCTTCTGTGTTCAAGGAATTCCACAAGTAGCGGACCTCGCACATTGAAAAACACGGTAAGCAACAACTTGCCTGCTGACGTCACAGCTTTGAACCTTTTCGGGGAAGGTGACGATGAATGCTTCCACTAAATGCTGTCCCGCTTTGTCTCTGGCTCGTAGTGATGGCACCAGCTCTCATCACCTGTGACGATCCGCTCCAGGAAAGCGGGATCTTCATGATAACGGGACAGATGTTGAATGGCTAGCCCCATATGCAGTTCCTTTTGCTGGTCGGTGAGATGCTTCGGAACCCACTGCGCACACACCTTCCGATACCGCAACCGGGTCGTGAACAATTGTCCACATTGTTCCGAAGCTGACATCCATCTGTTCCGCCAACATTCGCAATGTGACACGTCGATCACTTTTCACTAGGCCGTCCACCTTGTCGATGAGATCGGCCGTGATGACAGTGTTCGTCTGGCCTGGTCGCAGGTCATCACTGCAAACTCTTACGGCCTGCATGAAAACGGGCACTCCATTTCCTCACTGATTTGCCAGACACGCAGTCTTCTCCGTAAACGTTCACCATCCGGCGATGAATTTGGGCCGGTTTAACACCTTCCGCTGTCAGAAATCGGATGACGCCTCGCTGCTCCTCAGTCAAATTGGGCAATATGAACGCCATCCTGTCCGAACACGCACTGCCGCGTCACTTGGACGCCGCTCTGTATCGGAGCCTCTGCTCTCTCCTGCGCATGCGCGTTCCCCTGCATGCTCCAGTCCGCGTGGCCGACTCCACTCGCACCCCTACATGTCTCGCTACGTTCTCCCATCGCGCCATCTGCACTTTAGAAACAATTCCGTTGTTACGACGTTTCGTACCTTTTCATTTGATCAACCCTTGTACTATACTTTCGTTTTATTCCAGTACTGCTTCCTCCTTTTTCTCTGGTCATCTCCAGCATTGCTTCCTCTTTTACTTTGGTCATCTCCAGCATTGCTTCCTCCTTTACTTTCATCATTTCCAATCCCCTATTCAGCCTCCCTTATCTGACCATTTCTCTCATCTCAATGGACGTCAAAATACGAATAAGCATCACAGATTTTGGGCTTTATTTGATAAGCTGAGGCTTCTCTTTGGGCAGATGTGTACCGATTCTGCTATCGTTTTGTGCAAGAGGAGCTGGAAAATAGAAATTTCATCCTATTAAGAACAACATTGCAGACTTCTTTATGAAGATTCTAGTTACAGAAAACTTGGAATTTTTTCGGATTAAATTATTATTGTAAATAGTTTGAATTACAGCTTATATTAAAATCCTACTCTACAATTTGGAAATACACACACTGAAATAAACTTTCCGAATTTTTTCTCGGAAAATTTTGAGGAGTACATCAAATGGCTTTGCATGAGTAGTTAAATTGTTGAAAGCTACATGTATAATTTTTTTTTTAATCAAATTCCATGAATCAGTACGTGGAGTCTCCTTGTAAGGCGACACATTTTTCCAAACAATAGATGAGCTAGTGGAACCAGTCTTTCGAGGAGCCTTCATTTTGGCCCTTGAGGAAGAGTAATCATCTTGTTCTGATTTTAGTTCTGATCCTGTGGCTGCCTCATGCGGAACTACCCCATGGAATTTTTTGAACAAGAACAAATGTTAATGAATGTACTCGTTTCTAAAGACATAATTTAGACAAATATTTTTCTTCATACATAAGAATTTGCATTTTCTTTCAATTCGTACAGTGAAGGCCATGCCTAGGCAGGGCAGAAGGGGAAAGCATATCCAAGGCACTGAAGAAAAATTTATTATACATTCCATTCTACTCTGCCCAAGATGGCAAAACCCATGACATGTTCCTGCTTATGGTTTAACAGAACTTCACTCAATCCCAGGAACCTGTGGATAAAAATAAATTTTTGTAAAAGTAGTGGATGACAAAGTCAGTTAGAAGCTTATTTACAGTAAGCGCCAAAGTATATAGTACTGAAAGTTGCTACATAGGAACAATACTCTTCAAATTATGATCATAAATTTTCCACCTATAACAAAAGGCAATAGGTTGATTTAAATGCCAAATCTATCCGCCAGATGGCATCCGCTACGGTTTATGAATTTTGTTCTAGTTTATTTACAAAAGTTTAGTGAAGATGAAAGTTAAAGACTTGAAAGAAAAGCTTCAGTTAATAGGAACAAAAACTGACGGAAATAAACAAGTACTGACTAACAGTGAGCAAATTTTATAATGAATTATGATTTACGAAAGTGACGATGCTAAATATTGGGCTAGGCTACGACATCTCATTTAACATCACTGAATTTTTCGATCTGTAGGAAATCCATGAAACTTGAGATTTTTGTTTTTAACATTGTTGTTCGAACATTGTGGAACTGAACAATTTACATGCATGTTCTTATACAGTATTCTTAACATTGCCAAGATTTTCTCCTCATTTCGACCATAGCGTCATAGCCTCAGATTCATAAAGCGTAAGCGCTGCCATCTATACTTAAATCAACCTATTACTTCATTACATACCATTCATGGGCTGCTACAAAACAGATCTCAAAGTTTTCATTTTCACAGAAAATGGGATTTGTAAATGGATTGCATATATTAAGGCTCCTTTTTTTAATAAATGCCACACCTTTTTCATGTATGCGGGGTACTCAAAAGTTTTTAGCTGGAAAGACTGCAAGCATCTTACGAAGATCAATCTTTTAACATCTCCCTTGGCTTCTATACAAAGTTTTATCCTCCTGAAGTAGTCAGGCATGCATTGTTTTTCAGTCCTGAGCAGTCAGCTCCAAAATGTAGTCATTGTATGCTTAAAAGGACATCATCGTCGCTACGAAATGGAATCCCCTGAGCTTCCTCTTGATTGTGAGGAACAAAAAGAAGTCGCAAGGTGCCAAGTCTGGAGAATAGGAGGAGATGTGTCAATTGTGACCCGATTTTCACTGAAAAACTCAGTTGTCTTAACAGCAGCATGTGCTGGGGTGTTGTCATGATGCCATAGTTTTCTAGGGTTTTTGGCATCTAGGATGGCACATACAGCTCTGCTATAACAGTCTTTTTGTTTTTCAATCACAGCTGTGCACACATAGCCACTGGAACAGAAGAAAGTTGTCACCATCATCTTCTCAACACTTCAAGAACGTTTGCATTTCTGTGGTGATCTTGCTCTTTGGAGAGCTTTTGTTCCTTACTGGATATTTCTTCACCTGTGTAAACATTGTTGACATATTTTGATGCCCCGTTGTTGAACCTTTCGATCATTTCTTGGCACCATTGTACTGGGGCTGCTTTCTTCTCTTGGATCAACAAACAGGGGACCCATCATGATTAAACCTACCCAATAGCATGAGTTTATGCAAGACTGTTTTAACTGCTGATGATCAATGTCCAGGCTTACCTCAATCCAGAAATAGGTTACCCGATTGTCATTCGCGATCAAATCCGATACAGCACAGATGTTTTCCAGTATAACTGCATTAGTTGGTCGTCCACTGCAAGATTTATCTTCTCCTCTTAAACTCACAATACTAGGACGAAACTGTGGCTTTCCTGAGAGCTCTCCCAGGAAAGGTCTTTTGTAAAGTTTCAAAACAATCTGACACTTCTAAGCCTTTGAATAATTCTAGAAAATCATATCACACCCTGCTTGCTGATTCAGTTCCATTGCGTTTTATGAGCTTTAGAAATGTGGCACATGAAAACAATGCAACAGGTAATGCTCAAATCTTGCACACGACCATATGATGAAGTGAAGTACTTGGAGAAAGTATAACAGGTTTGGTGAGAAGTGTGCAATTCCTGGCAAAAAGCTTTTAGAGTGACCCATGTATAATATCATAGTGTTGTTATTATTAGATGGCAGAACAGGCCAATCTGACTATTATGTATGGGTTAACTCATTTTTGAAAATTTGAGATGTGCCACTGTTGCATCCCACAAGCAATATAATTTAATAAATGGGGTAAATTGCTAACATACCATAGGTGCTGATGAAGGAGTAAATCCAGTGAACTTGCTTTCACTTGCACTACTAGTAGGTTTCCCTTGAACCCAAGAAAGCTTCAAAGGATTTTTTTTGTTACCCTTTTCATGCTGCACAGCAGCATCCTAAATATAAGTAAAAAATTACAATATATTTTGTGAAAATTATGAATATACTATCTCTTTTAATAATAAATAACAATACAAGTCCTAACATTAAGGGGACTGTAAATTTGAACCAAGCTTCAAGATTTGGCTGCTTCAAATTAAAAAAAATAGAGCTTGGAGCTCACAAACTTCTGAATTACTCATTATACAAGATGTCTCAAAACCTTTAGGATCAAAATTCTACATATGTCAGAGGAGTGTAAACTAGAGCGTTTCGTACAGGGAACCAATGGTCAGAAATGCATGTTTCAGGCACCACGAGATCTTGAACAAGTAGTACATTTTTGTTCTTAGTACTTTAGTTTTCAGAGAAACCAAAATTTAATTATCATGTATTTCAGGGTCTAGTTGATTGGTCCTTCTGCCACATGATAAAACATCATCTCCTCAAAACATGGTGTGCGAACAGTTCTTTGGTTAGCACTCTCTCCATCTCTATGTTCTTGAACGACCAGTCTCTCATAAGTTCCTATCCACGGTGAGAAATGTCTTCCTAATGGTTCAGATGATGCCTGTTGAGAAACTCTCTCTCTATATCCAGCTTTCCAGGCACCACATTCTGTTGCACCATACATTTATTTCTGCATGTTTGTGACGAGTAATGCTCCATCTTCAACAAGGCGTAAGCTGCAAAGAGAAATATTTGTGGAAACATAACAGGTGATTTCTCTGCAAGCTAGCGTCACCAAATAAAGATGATACAGGCAGTTGTGTGCTCTGAAACTGAATAAAAATACCCTCTCACCAAAAACAAAACCCGTCCAAAATATGGAATGCCGAATACATATTTCGAAAGCTAGGCCTTCATTCCAACGGCAAGATTGAGACCTAACCTAATCTTACAGTTGAGAATGAAGGCACAGCCTTTGAAATAAGCACCTTGAACGTTCTTTTGTGGTAAAGAGGTTTTCCTTCATTCCATGCCACATTTCCTTCTTATTTTTTTCACTGAAAATGAAAGCAGCTTACAAATATGTTCCTTACACACATTATTTGTTCAAGCTCTCGTGGTGCCTGAAATATACACGATGTACATAAAGTTCGGCAACACTTTCAAACTGTTTTAGGGATAAAGCTATTAAACATATCACTATCAGCAATATGAAATTTTGTACAGAATACATTCAGTTTTTTTTCCATAGTACAAACCTTACAAACACTATATAGGAGTCTCATGTGACATTTTTCATGATAATCCAACTCTTGCCAGAAATGCCCAACATCTCCTGTGTAACTGGGGCTATCACTTGCTCCCCCTCTGTTCATAGCATCCTTTGGAAGAGAGGTACAATACTTATATAATTTCGTTTCAAACAGAGCCAACAGTATTAAACCTTGTCATACTGCTACTTTCATTATTCTCATTATGTAATTTTGCATTTAGGTATAACTCTCGCATAAAACGTGTGATTTATTCATTTAGCTTTCCCCACCAGGTGGTGACAGGCAGCATTACTGTTAATATCCATTGTGCTTGTTGGGTTTCTTGTTTTGCACTTTCTTCGTTTTGGAAAAATAAATCTGCCTGTGTGGATAATGCTTATACACAGTCATGCCAAAAATCCTGTCCCTACAAAGCAATGGGTAACACAGAGTTAGTTTATGTAAATTTCGCAAACTTTCTGTGGCTGGACATTACATAGACACACATATGCTGAATGCATACCAGAACGGTACATTACAAAGAACAGTTATGATGAAATGGGGCTTGAGAGAAAACCACATTGCAGTAATCACTCTTCACGAGTTACACAAATCACCAAATGAAATTTTCACTCTACTTGAAACTCTGAAATTAATGCAGAAATTTGTTTTTTTGTACTATCAAATGATAGAATGACAAGACAAAGAGCGGTTGTCCCTGCACTTCAAGAATTCCTGCAGCCATTAAAGCAGTGGAGGAGAGAATTCAACGAAATCCCCTCCACAAACAGAAAAAATCTTGCTGTGGGAGATGAAGATACCAAAAAGAACGATTTCTAGGATCATCAAGCAAGACAGACAGGCCAACACCTAATAGCGGCTTTATATAATTTCACGATAACAAGATTCAAATGCCCGTTTCAACAGCACACGGATGGAGAACAGCATCCAATCCTGTTTACGGACGAGAAATTTTTTATTGTTGAAGTTCAAAATGACTGTGTGTATGGGCGGAGTTCCCAAGAAGCCTCTGAGCAGATTCCAAACGTGCAGAAAGGCCATTACCCAGCGATAGTTTGGTTTGATGAGGGGAGCCAAATTGCATTTATGTGAACAGGGCATCAAAATGAAGGCTGAGAATTACCAAATGGACCAATTAGAACAATACCTTGCTTTCTAGAAATCAACGTGTCTGTCAGCAAGACCTAGCACCAGTGTTGCCAGATTTGGTAATTTTTTAAAGCCTTTGTTGGGCATTATTAATAAAAATTAAACAATGCACAAAACAATAAAAACAAGCACAAGCACTTTAAAGAAATTACCAAATCTGGCAACACTGCTCAGGACTCACCCATAAGGCCAAAACAACACTGTGTTGGCTTTAAGAGAATTTATCCGATTTCATCGCTACAGTAGATTGGCCTTGGGAAGTCCAGATCTTAATCCCCTTGAATTTCACCTTTGGAACATTTGCTTAGATCTTAGTATTGCAACAACTTCCATACCCTTTGCAATGTGCTCATCGGATAAACTCATTGTTCCTTGGGACAAAACTTTTGACAAGACTATGTACTAAGAAAATTACAGAAAACAACATATATCAGTGGAAAAAATGGATGGAAAATTTCTGCGACAATTATTCGAATCAGGGACATGAGCGAGATACTCGAGCATTAACTCCAGTTTTCTTTTATAAATTCCTTACAAGTGTTCATCAGCCTTCTGACGGTTTGGGAAGGGGGAATTCCCGATCTGCAAGCTGGGTATCTGCCCTGTCATTGAGCTTCCACATTGCAGTCTTTAAGAGACTTGGAGACAGCCTAGCTGTCTCATGTCTGATAGCCCAGTTGATAGAGGCAACAAGTGTGATACTCATGGTCCCTGGTTCATATCCAGGAATGAAACTCTTCCTTCTATTTTTTCCATTGATCTCATTACTTTATGCTTGGAGTGCTAACTGAGTTTTTCATTTATTAATTATATTATGCCATTTTTTTATACTTGGTTAGTGAACTTTTAATTAGTTTACCCTATACTTAGATATAAGTTGGATTATTGTACGTGTTACTTATGTAAATTTGAGAACTGTATGTATATTAAAAAAAAAATCAAAACTATCATTACAACTTACTGCTGCTTGAGGTGAAGCAAATTCTACTAAGGCACTACCCTTCTTAGAATTGGAAACAATCAAACAATTAATTTCTCCATACTGTAAAAGAAATATAAAATTACAGTTTTGGTAATCTTTTTCTTCCTAAGGAAAAAATGTTTTAAAAAGCATGGAATTTTCTTCCAACAAATTCTAATACCATAATCAATAGTTTTGTTTTTTCCCAACTTATAGCATAATGGTGAATGTTAAAACAACAATTTCAAATGCAGCCTCAAGTTTTGAGAATTTTTTTTTTTTTTTTTTTTTTTTTTTTTTTTTTTTTTTTTTTTTTTATACATGAAAGTTCAATAGACATGCTTTGCTTCTAAAGGGAATTAGCCGTGATTACTATTTATAACCTGGCCAAGTAGTTGAAGAGATAGTGGGCAATAAACCTTCCACAGTTTATAATCTCGAGTTCATCTGGATTGCAGTTAAAATAGTATAAATAAATGATGGATAAAGAATGGAGCGTTATCTTCCTCCAAAAGGGGTTACAAGTCAGCGAATAATTTGTGGAATCATTTTCAGTTTGGAATTGATATTCTACTGATGCCGGTATGCTCTCTAATGAATTCTGCAAGATGCCCACAGTATTTAAACTCAAAAAAATTAAATACAAGTACTACACAGAACTATTTTTGTCCACCTAGCTGATTTTTTCCTTCTACTTAGCTATTTCTTTTGGACAACAATAGATATGCATCCCAGATCGTTGTGGCACAGGACTAAATGCCATCAAGTGCAATAAAGAACTTCTTGAATACCAATGCGTGTTATCACATAAAGTATACAAGCAGACTCAATATGTTACATGAAATAATATGTTATGGTATATAAGAATATTACATCCATGGATTATACAGATTAACCCAAATAACTCGAACTCAAATTCCCATTTAAGTAAAACTAAATTCTTGGTCCTATCTCCCTGAAGCATTAATTAGTGGAAATTTCACTTATTAACTCGAACATAAATTTCATTAAACAAAGCCAATTTTTTTTTTAAATTTTTAAATATAATCCCGAATTCTATTTCCAGTTTAAAAAAGTTTTCGAAAGACAGCTCTTCGCAACTTCTGACCATTTATTTTTTCATTTCGTGACATTTATTATATACTAGTACAGGGAACCGGCATTGCCTGGGATAATTACGGTTGTAGGTTAAAGCAAACAACCACAAAAGTCAAACAATAAATTAGTTTTCAATAATACTACAATTTTCTGCTATAGAAAAAGCTGTTGTTCAGATGTTTCCAAGGCTCGATAACTTTTGTCTTCTCTGCCCAATACTCATTCATTTCTTCGGTGGCAGTTCGATAGATATGAATTATTATGATCCTTCAACCGATTATTATAGGGCATAATACTGTATGCTTGTTGATTTGAAGAGTCGAGTTCATGTATGCTTTCTTATCGGTTATGTCATCAACTGTGGCCCGAGCAAATGGACTGCTGTATCATGTCATATTTCCAATCTTTCTCAATGGTCTGCTGACTCTCCGTTATCTCCAGTTACTGATCATTTTTAAAGATTTTCAAGAAAATGTTAACTTCTAAGAACTACCAATTCTAAGAAAAGCCCAAACAACAGCAATTCTATGTATTGTTAAAAATTTAATTTTATTTTATAATTCTCAGAGGTGGAATGGAACCATCATTCTTAATGATCTTACTTATATTCCACACTTTGCCTCATAACCCGACATCACCCAGGATTTTATTTAACCTCCTGTCGCCTTGCCTCAGATTAACCATCCATCTTCACCACCAGAGAGCATCACTGGATACTTTAAACCCATCTTTCTTTTAAAGTCCCTTGTCCTTGACGTAGAAGCTCTTATACCCTCCTGCTCTAGACAAAGCTCCTGTTCTTCAGATGTTTCCAACGCCCACATAGCATTTTATCTTTTTCTTGCAGAATTTCTCTGATCAATACTCGTTCTTTCTCTTACCTTTCCAAACACAAATTTTCAGCAGTCGTCTGGTCGTTTGTTTGGGAGCTCAAGTGAGACCCGTGTAACTCCTTAGCCTCATCGATAAACACTGCCTTATCTATGTCCTGTCATTGCATCATCATTTTATGCTCAGTGTTAATAATTCTTGGAAACGAATATTCAGTCATGACCACCTCGGTTTCCAAAACATTCACATTCACAATATTATAGTCATAACGTATCGGGGATTTTTTTTAAAAATGTTCGGATCTGCTTTCGATATACACAACAGTTAAATTTCGGAAGAGATTTTGTTTTTTATACCACTGGCCGTTTCTGAATGGTCTATACAAGCTTTCAGGATATATTCCAAAGGCCAAAACAATAAAAAAATGTCATATAAACATCGGACCAAAAACGCTTCTAAAGTTATAACAGTTTAAAAGTGTCCTGTAGAAAACCATGCTCTTTTCAACACATCAGATTCGAAACTTCTAAGAGTACTATTGTTGGCTGTTACCGACCTGAATTGCCCAACTGTTGATAAGTGCTGATTAACTGCTAAGCGTTTGATGGTTTGCAATTCAATGGTATTTTCCAATGGATTCGTAAATCCATGCGGCGACGTGCACGGGCTTTCTTGGAATCTAACAGAAGCCATTTTTAGAATTTGGTCTAGCAAGTGCATCATCTTGGAACTAAATCATACAGCTTACAACTCCTATTTCATCTACTACAGTGTTTTCGACCTCATGTTCAAATGATATTTTCTGCTTGTTTCTGTCCCTCAGACACGTCCTAAAAGTTTGGTCCAAACACCCTGTATTATAAATGTATCTGCTAGCCTCGTTTTTTGTTCAAAAACTTAAGTCAAATCCCTGATAAGTGGAACTTTTAATCTGGTCCCCTGGTGAATCGAGTTACCAGGGTTAATCTGTATTGTGATAATAAAAAAATAAGCATGCTTTTTATTAAATTCAACTTTATTATTAAATGATAAAAGTATAAACTCCTGGGGAAACCAGAAATAAATATACAAATGGGAAGAGAATGTGGATATGATAAATAAAGACAAAGTAAATAACAACTCTTTAACCACAACAAAAATTAAGTAAAAAGAAAAATACAAACTAATCCTAGAAGCGCTTTTCGAGGGCGAAGTAAAAAGAAAAATACAAACTAATCATTCGCCCTCGAAAAGCGCTTCTAGGATTAGTTTGTATTTTTCTTTTTACTTAATTTTTGTTGTGGTTAAAGAGTTGTTATTTACTTTGTCTTTATTTATTATTAAAGGCACATTATACAAAATCCTTAACCCGACCATTTTTTAGAAGGAATGGTTACCAAACCTTGAATGAGTTATACCTATGCTGGATCTTTAAAGCACATTTAGTAAATCCGAAGCAACAGCAAAATTCGACTAACTTACTTTACTAAATAAATCCATTAGACTATCATACGTGTAACCGCCACTGTCATTATCAGTTTTTTGAATTTTCCATTTGACCTTAATACGTGGATGAGATTTTTCTTCTTCTTCTTTATCTGAAAATGAAAATATTGTTAATTTTCCATCTAAGTGTCATTTGGTATGCCTTATAAAACCTTGGAGAAGCTTATAAAAAAGCTGAAATATGATCTCTTCACATTTTGACAGAAAAAAAGTTAAAAAAAAAAAAAAAAATAAAATAAACTGAAGTAATATAGTTTATAATTCCTGAAATTATAGAACTTTAACAAAAAAATTATTTTTCTCCACTGGGAATTTCAATTATCATTGAGAGTTGAAAATAAAGAGAATAGATGTTTATCAATCACCAATCATGTGGGAATATTCTTTACTAGCCCAAATTAAATGTGTTTATTAAAAGAAAAATTAAAAAAAAAATCCAAATAAGATTTGAATGCTTTCCATCCAAATTTAGGTAATGCATAAGCAAAAGAGGGAGTCAAACAACTCCAAAATTTCCATATTTGAATTAGTTCTTAAAGAATTATATTACTTACTTAGAAAAAAAATCTTTCTTCTAAGAAGGTGGGTAGATAAAAACCATTTTCAACTTATTCCATGCTAGAAATAAAATTATCACATCCCAAACCTTGATACATATGCATAAGATGGCCCATATTGTATCTATTTGGTGTGCCCAAATGAAAAGAGACTTTCACTGTAGCACCGTCTATCTAATCGAAGTTGGTAAATATGTTTCTCAATAGACATAGCATCATCACAGCTCCCCACATCCAAAAACGGCTCACTCTGCCATGAAGGCCAGAAAAGTGATGCTCAGTTTCTTTTTCGACGAAGAAGGACCCATACTCCTCGACTGGCCAGAGCGGGGAGAAACGGCTAACACTGAACGATACTGCAACATGTTGCTGAAGCCGAAACGAGCCATCAAAAACAAGCGCAGAGAGCTCTCGAAATGGATAGTGCTGCTCCAGGACAACGCTAAGCCACTTGTAGCCAAGAAGACTCTCCACATGCTAGAAACACTTCGATGGGAGGTCCTCAAACATACTCCGTACAGCCCTTACATCCTCCCATCTGACTCCCAAATTTTCGGCCGTTTAAAAAAAAATCGCTGACAGGTCATCGGTTCACCTGCGACAAGGAAGTGCAAAACACCATGGAAAAAGGATCCATATGCAACCCAGGAATTTCAACACTGAAGCCATCATTCACTTCTTACGCTCTGAGATCAGCGCATCAATATCAAAGGGAATTGCGTGTATGCATCATGTTATACATTAACTGTACGTCAAATATTCTGTAATTAAAATCTCTGTTAGAATAACCGTTGTCTCCTTTTCATTTGGGCACACCTTAAGCAAACTTCCATCGACAATGGAGAGACAACAAGTGTATTAGTAATTTTTTATGATTATGAATATAAAAGTATATTCGTAGGCATTTATTACAGTGTATAATAACCACAATACATCATTTAACGAACATGTCCACCGCTGCAATCTGCGTCTGCTCCAGCCAATCCTCCCAGGTATACTCCGAGGGTTATACTGTACGTTATGAGCAAGTTTTTTTACAAATCAGAATATAATGATATAGAAAAGGCAAGTATATCGTCTTAAAACATAAACACCATGATCTATTCTTCACTTTTCAAACATAAACACCATTTCTCTCCACACATTTTTCTTTCATTCTCTATCATCCTGCAAGGTTGTAAACTCCCATTAAATGATAGAGAATAATAATTGTAAACTCTCATTAAAACTGACTAAAGATACTGTATCCTATTACAAGTTTTGCTGCAATTTCAGACACTGTGATACATCTATCTTTGTTAACAATGACATGACTCTTTCCATGTTGCCTTCAGTGAAGTAAGTTCAAGGGTCACAGCTAAGAGGTGCTTGTATTTCCATCTTTGAAACGATTTACCCATCTTATAACGCAGCTTGTTCCGGGAATTTAAATTCGTTTGAACATACTTGGTACGCTCTCGCTGGCCATCAACCACTGCCTTACTCACTCCAGAGCTGTTGCGTTTGTGCGTTAGTTGAGATGCCATCCAACAATCCATGCACAACAGGATTTCCTCTTTAATAATTAATGGCCAGCATATTGAACAATACAACACATCATTCCCAGTCACTTTGTATCTAGTTTAGTGTGCATGGTCACACGATAGACCCTATTGATGCCAAAATAGTAAATTAAGATGATATAATTGTTTCCTCTATACATATTAATAAATTTTATTTCATAAAAAGTAATAACAAGACATATTAATAAATCAAGACTTTCAGTATGACCCTTGTAATTACCCGACTCCCAACTCTCCATGGACATTCAACTGGTAGATGCAATATGTACCAATCTCTAGTTACTCAATCAACAAGATATTAACATAATAACAGATTTAAAAAAAAAAAAAAAAGATGCCAAAAATACTGAAAACAAGCCATAAATAATTTTGAAAGGCAATAAATGTTATTTACATAAAATATTATTTAATTAAAAACTACAGAAACGTCAAGCTGCAACGATAGAGAACAGCAACTACCGAAAAATTTAAGTCTTAAAATTCATCCTGAAAAGTAGGATCGACTTATCAACGAGTCAATGCTAGTTTCTGTAGAATTTTGGAGAACACATGAACAAGAAATGCTTTAATAAATGACACGTTGTCATGTAAACATGCACATTTTTTCAAATTTTTTTTTTTTATAAAAAATTAGGGGAGAGGGATGTCATATGTTATGATTACTTACTTGCTTTTCAAACCCGCTTATCCGTTAGGGTCACGGGGGCAGCAGCCCTATGGAGGATCTACAAAAATCGCAATCTTCCACCATCAGGCGCATGTCTTCCCTGTTAATACCCAAGCGACTCGAACCCAGATTCTCCATGTAGTCTAGCCACCTGGTTCTAGGCCGACCCCTTGGTCTCTTATCCACTGGCTTGGAAAATAACAACTGCCTAGGAAGGCCAGTTTGCGGCATCCATATCACATGGTCATACCAGCGCAACTGAGATCTCTCAATGTGGATAAGTAATGGCTCAGCACCTAAGACTCCCTTATTGTGCTGCTGTGCACTCTATCTACTAGGGTAACATCTGCCACACCTCTCAGAAATCTCATTCCAGCCGCTCGTACCCGCGATCACACTCTTTCAGTCATTAGCCAAGCCTCATGACCATAGGTGAGAATGGGGACAAAGATAGATTTGAAGATGGAGAGACCATACGTTATGATTCTGCTATAAAACTTTTTTCGTCAATCCCATAGATCAACACTGTATGGAAAGTGAGAACATCACTGCAAAGCGGTTGACTGAGATATTACAGTGGTTTATCAGTTAACGAACATACGGTATCCAAAGTTCCAGAAACCATTCATAGAGTGACGAAAAAAATACAGTTCTGCAATTACGCAGTTTTTCATACAGTTGCTTCTACTAGTGTTTGTTTACCAAACATAAAAATCTTTAGAGAAAGTGTTCTTTATTCGATTTGTTCGCAATCTGAACTGTTCGTTAACCAATCACCCATTATATTGAAAAGTTAATAAGACACTGGCAGATACACATTGAAACAAAAATTCATTAGTTTAAGCAAATTCAGAATTTATTTTTTTTGTATAAATTTTAATATAAAATAAATCTACTTAATTTAAAATTAAATTTCAATTTAAAATTTACCAGCCCTATATGGAATTTGAAGAAAACGTGCAGCATTAAGTTTTCCTCCTGCCATTTTTATTTATTTGCGATAGTAAATAATTTTAAGAGCAAAATACACTGAATTGCAAAAGTCATGGAATACCTATTCAATATCGTGTACGACCTCCTTTTGCCCGGCAGCAATGGACTCTACTAGTCAGAATTCCTCTGAAGAGATGTTTAGCCACCCATAATAGTGTAAGTGTCTCTTGGCATGAATGGATTATTCCATAATATCCCAAATAGGTTCAACGGAGTTCATATTATTAATTGGAATTGTTCAGAATGCTGCTCAAAGCAATCACGGGTAATGTTGGCCTGGTGAATGGTCCTCCTGGAACGTCCTATTTTTGTTGAGTTATATGAAGACCATATAGGGCATCAAGCAGCTGGACATAATGATTCCCTGTCAATGGTAAGTCCAAGTTGACCAGAGGACTCAAATTCTGCCAAGTAAATATGCCCCACACCATGATGGAGCCACCATCAGCTTGCACAGTGTCTTTCTAACAACTTGAATCCATGGCCTTATGGGGTCTTCACCACTTTTGAACCCTACCATCAGCTTTCACCAAGTTGAATCGTGGCTCATTGGTTATGCGTTTCCAGTCATCTAAGGTCCAATTAATGTGATCACGAGCCCAGGTGAGGTGCAGCCTCTGATAGCAAGCTCTGAGTTTTGTCGGTCTTCTGCTGCCATATCCCATTTGAGCTAAATTTCGCTGCACTGAATTCAGAGACACTTTTCTAGTATACCCCTCATTGAATGAGGTTGTTAATTGACATAGAGATAAATATCTGTTTTGAAGGACCATTCTGCTCAGATGTCACTGGTCATGAGCATTTAGCACCTGTGGTCAGCCACAGTGCTATCCATGGTGGGAGATAATCCCTGAAATGAGGTACTCTCTGTACATTCTTGACAATGTTGATCGAGGAATGTTGAAAGCCTAACCACTTCAGAAATGGGACATCCCAACTCCGAACATTCCACGTTCAAACTCCGATAATTCTCGTCATCTGATAATCATGCACAAGATGTTTCAGATGACTACTAATAGTCTTATTGACAGCACTGGTACCACTCTGCCTATTATACACCTTTTATGAGATGAAAGCAACACCTGAAAATTAGCATACGATGCTCACATGACTTTTGGCACTTCAGTGTACATTATTTGCATCTTTTCATTATCTGATAGCAAAAATTCAACAAATGCACACTAAATAGCATCCAGATAGTCATTAAATTCAAAATTTAAGATATTAATGACAGATTATAAAAAGAATTAATGGAAGCTTTTGCTTCAATAATGTTTATTATGGTTGTCTAAGCACATTCAATTTCAACACAAACTAGAGTGAGCATATAACATGAATTTCACAGGTATAATTAGATAATTCCTATTTTCCTGAAAAATATAATCAAAAAAAATTAGGGAACATGTTATGCTTAATTTACACATCCAGAGCTTTTCTTGTGTGAGGTGAAAGTGTTCCATAGACTGATTTAGGGCATGTCTAAAAAGTGAGACCAATCGTGATCGGTCTCGAATTCTACGACCGGAGTACCAAAAAGTAAAACTGGTTGAGATTAGGTTGCCAATAAAGGGACCGGTCTCATAGAAGTTTCAGACCGGGTGCAAATTGCGAACCGAAGTTTTTGTTCAGGCTCGAAATAAAATTTCAAGATCAAAAATGGCATTCCGTATTTGCAAAAGTGTAGCTTTTGGGATATTCAGCGATTTAAGAAGAAAAATTAAACCTTTTTAATCAAAAATTTTATATTTGTGAGATAGAATAGCACAGACTTTAATTTTAAGCGAAATATAAACAGTTTTAATATTAGAACATGTTATTAGAGTGTCTTCCGCAAAATGCTCTCGAAACCGTCACCGCTATTAAGTGCTACAGCTAACGGAACTTCGCTACTTGAATAATCAGTTGAGTGTAAAATTCAGAAAAGCACACAATTTGGGTAAGCAAAATTTCAAACAGATATCTGTGTAGTATTCAAGGCTTATATTCCTAATTGAATTAATTATTTAATATTCAATATATGATGCAAGATATGAACTTGAATGGCTTGAGGTCACCATGCTTTTAAACAATTTAGAAGCTCTTGTTGTCAAAAAAAGTCACAGAGCCTAGGCTTGTTTGGATGAAAACAGATCATTTAAATCATGCGATTTCAAAAACCTGGTTTTTACTTTTTAGACACGCCCTTAATGTAGCATAATTTACTGTGTATACCCTGCAGCGCCGTATAGTCTGCACCTTATTTGCATCGTTAATGTTCACTGAATCCTCAAATTGTCTTGAGGATAGTTTGGAATAAATTCAAGACAAGTAGGAGGATTACATGTACAGTTAAATGAAATGCCACCACCTTGTTTTAGTGAATTCACTTTTGTATTAAACTCTTGGCGACGGAAAATTAAAAAAAAAATGAAATATATTAAAATGTGAAATATAAAGTGAATAAATATACTGCATAATGTGCTGTATTAGTGTATAATAAATACTGAAGGTAGCATGGAAGTTCTTTGACTCCCCCCCCCCCTCAACCCCCAAAATTTATACTTGTAGAAATCAAATTTATTACCATATTTTCGTGCATTTAGTGCACCCCCTCCCTTAAGCCGCATTTAAGAAAATATGCATTCCAAAAAATTTTTCACATAATTCGCCTCTCCTATATTCCGCATTTAATAAAATAGGTACTCCGAAAAACTTTTTACATGATCTACACTTTACAGTAAATTTGAAAATTTAGTTAATTTCTTGAAGTATAAATTCTATATTTATAATCTACATACCGATAGAGAGAGGAGGTTCTAAATGGTCATTGTCGCCTCCTCCTGCAGCACAGCAAACATCTAAGAAATAAAGAGGATTTAAATTGAGTCCATCATTTTGAATAAATGGGTTCGACGTATTCTAGAAAAATTTTTAAAAATGTTGAACCTTTTGCACACGATGGCCATTAAATTTGCAAAAAGTCTGCCCCACGTATATCCGTTATAGGAAAATTTCAAAGCAAAAAACATGTTTAGTCCGTGGACAACAAATGAAAATAAGGTATACAGGCCTGGAAGGGGGGTGTTGTAAGACTCAATTTCACTTTTCAAGAAGGCTTAATGAAAATTAACGATTATTAAAAAAAAAAAAAAAGAAAATGGCAGATATTCCACAACATATTTTTAAACTTTTTCCAGATAGCCTGCTGGCTATATGCAGTAAATTATGGTATATAAACAACTTCATTTGGTATTAGATCAGTTGTTCTCAACTTTTTTTTTGCTCAATCCCCCCCCCCCCCCCACCCACTATAATCCAGCCTATCATTCCCTCCATCCCAAAATTTTACATAATCTACAGAACTTCACTTTTATCAGAATAGTGGTCCCAAATCCCCACAAGGATGGGGGGATCCTGATTGAGAACCACTGTATTAGATTAATAGTAATTTTGATTGTAGAGCCATTGGTTATGATCAAAATCTGGATCTAGGTAAAATCTTGAAAAATCAAATTCAAATTTTATAAGCACCCTAAATTTTGCTCTCTACTTACAGTGTCCAAGAAATGACTGATCCATTTTGAACATAAATAATAAAAATATGGTATGAGATAAAAATGCGCTGCTTGCTGCTCTGTTATTAGAAAAGAAATAAATTTTGAAACACACATTTTGTCAAAAGTAGTTACAAATTTCACTGCAAGGTGGTGCTGCAGGCTGAAAAACACTGTCAATATTCTTCACTAACAGAAAATAGTACAACTCAAACTGAAAAAGAGCGCTAACTCACTTTTTTACTGCTAACATTCCCGTTATCACAGCATGAAGTCATTCAAGAACGATTAACTGAAAACTAGACGTTCATTCTCTATTACTACTGCTGATAGAGTTCCTGTAAGTAAAACGAGTAATGACACGCCGCCATTTTGGGTGTATATGGCAGCCATGTATAATGTTATCCTATGGGAAAAACTGCAAGTTTGATTGAATTTTTGTAATTACGAGGGAAAATAATTATGTTTCTAAAGATGTATGGAAATTCATTACCAAACGAAAATTGTTAAAAAATATTTTATTTAAGTGTGAGATGGATTTCCTCCGAAAAAATTCCATGAGAAAAACTGCTCTTTTTTGAACATCACTTGCTCAGTTACATAATCAATAATTTCATACAAATGCTTAGGCTGTATTTATTTAATTTCTGAAAGCAATAGCTATTACAAATTGTTAAATTTGCACTTCTGTTAAATATTTTCTTCTTATTCGATTTTGGCTGTCTAGAGAGCACGTAATTTAAAACTGTGTTAATTGAAATTTGCAGGGGAAGAATCTGTATATACCTGATTAAATTTGAAACTGGAATTGTTAGTTCCAGAGTATGGATGAAAATGATAAAAGTATGATAATGAAAAGGGAAAAACAAAAACATCCTTGCCCTCGGCTGGATTCGAACCCGCGCCTTAACGATCTTGGCCATCAAGCCGGCTTGTTAAATATTTTATTACAAATTTATTTTAAAAATTCAATTCAACTAAAAATAAGAACTTGTAAAGTGATAAATGATATGAGAAATCTGATATTTTTAATAATCACAGTTTTTACCGTTTTAAGATGATAAAAATTCATTCTTTACAACGTTCGTGAATACCTGTAAATACTGAGAGCATCCATTTTGTGGGTTGTCACGTGATTTAATAAACTGCTTTAATTGGCTGAATTCGCTTTCCATAGGAAAGAATGGAGTGTCATTACTCGTTTTACTTACAGGGACTCTACTGCTGATTACCTGCAGTGCCACCTTGTGGCGAAATTTGTAACTACTTTTAACAAGATATATTTTTCAAAATTTATTGCTTTTCTAATAACAATGCAGCAAGCAGCACATTTTCATTTTCAGTTTTTATTATTTACATTCAAAATGGGTCAGTCATTTCTTGGACACCCTGTATCAACGAATCGTATCAATTTCATTGTTTTTGCCTCAAAATCTGCCCTCGGCTTATTTACGAATATATATGATAAAAGTTGAAGGTGCAATAATTTTCTTTCAGGCAAAAAAGTGACTTTATCTATCCACCTCCATAGTCCTTAAAATATACTTATTCTCTAGTAAAAAGTAAAATACTATATTATCTTTAAACATCATTAATAAAAATTTAAATATTTTAATTCTCTTAAGCATCCTAAAAATTTTCTATTAAAAACCATAAAGGTAAAAATAATTGCACAAAAGTTATTTCATATAGCAATTTTTTTTTAAATTCAAACATTGATTCCCAATTATTGTTGTCACATACGCATGAAACAATAATTCTCCACATTCAACAGATGATTCTTTTTAGAAATTTCTCAATCCTGCTTTATGAAAATACATGTATTATACAAACATACTAATAAATCTTAATGCCAATATAGCTAAGGTATTAACAAGTAATATTTATTAAATCACATTCCATTAACTTTTTACTTCAATTATATTACGTATATAACTCGCACATCAAAAAAATAAATGCGTCAATAGGACAATTAAAACTTCTTCACAATTCAAATCTGACAGCAACTAAGAATGCAAGCTCAATACAAATAATAAATAACCTTTTCTTTTCAAAATCTGTTGCCTCAACCTTTCTTGTTCCTCTTCTACTAATTTTACACCTTCTTTGCGAAGTCGCTCGATTTCAGCCTCAAGCAGAGCAGCATCTCTGCTCTTTTGATTTACTTCCTGTGCAGCTTTTTCTCTTCTTTCAAGGTCTAAAATCAAATTATGAATACTTGTTAATAATAACAAATAACATAGATAATAATTTCCATTCCTGAAAAATAAAAATTAAAAATAGGATTAACATCCATACTGTCTTTGTTCATAAAGTATCTGGATTGACCGAATTATATAAAAAGATCCTGTGAAATGAGATTCAGAATGATTTGAAAACTGAAATAGTTAGAATTGTATTACTTCAAGTTGTTGAATTTTTTTTAATAGTATCATTTTTTTAGCATTGAAAATTTACCCACTGAGCACATACAAGTGAGCAATAATAAATGACAAATTTGTCAATGAGAAAAATGCACACACATTGTAAAGACAAGCATATTAACAATAGATTACAGAAGTAATCCAGATACTCTTTGAGCAGAGACGGTCTATTTAAACTGTATACCATATCTTTGCAAATAAACCTCGCGTTATAAAATTTTTAAAATCCCAGGAACGGGTTGCGGGATATACAGTAGAACCTTTAACAGGAAATTCAAAGGACCAGCAAAATTTTTGATGTATAAATTGTTAAAAATTGCATTTATCTATTTAATTTAGTATTTATATATAAAAATTTACTAATTATATTAATTTTGAATGCTTCTTAACATCAAGAAGAAAACTTTTTCAATATTTAACATCGCTGCCTATCTAAAGTCATGCAAGTTGTCATTACTGAAAATTTTTTTGGATAGCGATTATTTTTTCTGAAATAATATAATTTGAAAGCAGAATGGACTAAAAATAATATTGTAATAAGTATTTTACGCATCGCATAAGCGTTTTTTTCGTCGGCCTCGGTAAAATTAGAATTTCATAAAAATATTAATGGGTTCAATAAAATAAATTCATTCGAAATATTCAAGTTTTTATTATAAAACTGCTTCAGAGTTTTGACAGCCTTTACAGTAGTTCTTAACAAGCTCGCACATTAAAAATTGTCAGCAGGTCGCCATTATTGCGGTGCAGTGCAGTATGGGTAGCTTGCTGTGAATAAAATAAGCCTATTGCTACAACTACAGCCAACTGGGAAGAGCTTGTGAAGCAAAAAACATGGTCTTAACTTCGTTTGCTGGCTGTCTGCGATAAATTTGTTTGTTGGCTGTCGGGTCATGTGTGACAAATTTTGTAATAAAAGAGCTAAAATATGTCTTAAAATTTATTGTCGGGATCGAAAAATCCTTATGTTATAGGGATAGTTACGCTATGCAGATTTCGCTAAGTGGAGGTTGAAAAAGCATTAAATCAATAAGAATTTTTGCCATACAGACATTCTGCGGAGGCTCTACTGTACAAGGGTGCAGGTTTTACAATTTTTTTTTCTTTTATTTTTTTTTACGTGATTGGCATGCTGAACCACACACTCCCTAACATTTATGGTCTTGAAGCATTTCCTATACATATTCATAAAAAAAAAAAAAAAAGATTGTATCAAGATTTCATATTTAATATCCATATTCATTTGTTGTTTACTGTGATTTCGTGCTTAGAATTATAATAAATTTTATATGCTGTTAATTAAATTTTTACGAATTTTAAATAATTTCAGTGTTTGAAATAATTATTCATATTTATCAATCTTCAGATTTAAATAACATTATTTCGAACTTTTTTGAGTCATGTACATTGGATATCCCAAGGGGCATACAAAACTGCAGGGGTATATTCAAATTTTCGAGGTATACACGGGTGCGGATAATATTTGCAAAAATACAGTAACTATTACGGTACTTCCTTTTTTGTAATGAAAGTTAAAAAGTGTCCCATCATATTATTATAATCACCAATTTAGTAACTAAAATGTGAAAACCTATAATCCACAGGTTTTCACTTTTTAGTTAGTTTCATTCCACCATATTTGCCTATTATTTTGACCATTTTAGTAGCCAGCTGCTGTGGGAGCAACTCAGTAAACTGCTAGATTATCTACAAGATCATGCAGACTGCAGTACTTCCCAGAGTTGGTTTAAGCTTTTTGGAAGAATGTTAGAATTTTGATTGTGTTCTAATCCGGCAAATGGTAGTAGCTTGAAATATTTGTTGCTCCTTGAACTAATCACAGACAATTGTGGCAATATGACCTCGTTTATACTGCGCCATCATCTGCAGGAAACATGGTCATATATAAGTGCTTATCAGTATCAATTCTTGAAAAGTAAGAATTTACATTCATGCTGCTTTCCAAAGGTATCAGTGGACCCAAGCCATGCATTAAAACATTCTAGAGGTTTTAGAAAATTCTTTTAGAAGCCTGCTTTCTGCCAACAACTGTGTCCAAGTATGTTTGTTTCTGAGGTTTGATGAAAACACATCATTGAACATTTTGGATATTAAATTTAAACCAAGTACTTTTTTCTGCACAATTACAAGTGACAGAATGGGTGCTGCCATTTGGCCAAGGTCCAGTCCTGGTATTCCATGCAACACAAGGTATGTTTTTATATGAAGAGACATCATGAATGCTGCCACTAATCATCTGCTTCAGATTCCAATGCACAACAAGGCTCACTGACTCATTTTGGACACCTACTTGTTGATCTCATGGTTCATTTTGATGGTCGCTGTTCAAAAGTAATGTGTTAATTTGTCCTGACCATGCACTTCAGTGTAACTACTGGAATCAATTGGACATGGCTTTCCTCAATTTGATACGTCATCACACAAAATTTGTATTTCTAAACAATATGCTGTCACATTTGGCCTGATAACTGATAATTATGCCTTTTTCAAAGTCTGTTAGTCGCATGCCTTACACATAACATCCAATATTACATGTGAATGACAATATCAAGCCTTATATAGATTCATTGTAATACATTTGCATTTATCTAGAGGTATTCCATTTCTGCTTTGGCGAGATGATTATAATAATGTTACTGGACATTATATAATGCAGGAATTAATATGAAATAAATTTATTTTATTTTAAAGTAATTAAAAAGTATCTTATAGTTTAAAGGAACATCAAATTATAATAGGAGACATCGCGATATGGGGCTTCCCTGTCAAACACATTCCTCACAGTATACTGCACAGCACAGTGTTTAGTTAATCACATGATCGTGAGCATATTATCAAAATGGAGGAGTAGAACATGCTGTTCTGTTATTATATTTGAAACATGCCTAATTATCATTGTATTGCTCATGAATGTAATTCGGATTAAAAAAAAAAAAAAGTCAGGGGCATGAAAGTTGGCAACTTTGTAGGGGAATATAGAAAAAGAAAACTATATTTGGATTTAGTACGTAGAGACACACTGCCCATAGGAAGGAGAAAAAATTTGTATTGCGCATGCCCAAAATTTGAACATTGCATGGAAGCCTCATATCGCAATACCTCATATTATCTAACTTTATTTTATAATGATAGAACAGATAAAGGATGACGTTGTAATACTAATTTATGTTGGCTTATGTCAAGCATGTTAATTTCCCAACACAATAAACAAAGTTATTACATATGATTTGTCTTGTACATGTATTAAAAGAATGTCTTTTGCAAAGCACTGAACTTGCTCCTCTCATACAAAACAAGTACATGTTTGGACCACATGATCATAGATTTCCCCAATGACAGTCATCAGAACTTCAAAATTCATATCACAATTATTAAACACGGAATCATATTTTGAATGTAATAGTAATTTCTAAGTTCTCCCTTGTAATTTTTGACCATATTGAGGATGTAAATGTCGAAATGCATTGATCACAGTAAATATTTATATATAACTTTAATTTTAACTTGATAAAATTCATGTAGCTTGACATAAGCATCTGCCATAAAAATTGCAACAACTTCCTAACAGTTAGCTGCAGAATACAGAGTTCGTGAGTTGTGTGGTTTGTTGAGTTTTGTGGACTACCATGAAACTCTCCCTAACTCTCTTCACTGTTTTAATAAGAAATACTTGATAATCCAATGCTTTACTTTTACACAAGAGCCTATGACCTGGATAAAAACTACAGAATGCTAAGGCCTAGTGGTTCTTTTCATAAACTTTTGGGAACACACTCTGCATGATAACTGATATTCCAATACACAAAGTACTCTGTGATAAGAACTCATACTGCAAGCTGATCTTATTTAAGGAAGTCCAAACAAGATATTCCCTTTGTTTAAGTGATTGGCACGCGTGAGTGCAAACCATAGCTTTGAAACCTAGTAAACATTCTGCTTTTGTTTTCTTTCTCATTTAGACTTTTTTTCTCAATTTTTAAATCCCAGGAGAAAAATACTGTTTACAATAATAACAAAACATACATTACATTAGAGAACAATCTGGAAATTAAGAAGTGCAGGTAGTTTTAAGTTAAATAACTTTAGTATAATGAAAAAAACATTTATATTTATATGATACATCAATATATACCAATACAGTAAATGATAACACTTTTTTGGACTTTGCCTCTATCTGGAACAAATATTAGGTTAGTGCAAAATTAATGGTAGATTGCATTTTGTAGATGTAGGTGAGTTTGTATGCCAATTATTTCTCGAATAAAATACAGCCACGTAACATTTTCTAAAAACTTGTTCTTTTTAAGCTAATGCTAAAAACTTGTTCAAATGCCTTACATTGTGAAAGATTAGATCAATTTTGCAAATGCTGTCTACACAAAAGATATGTATCATTCTATGGCATGTGTTCAAACATGGCCATATTGCTGCTGAAGCAACGCGAAATGTCATCAAAGCATGGAGTAATGGGACAATTTCTCAATGTACAACATACAGATGGTGTAACAAATTCTGTGGTGGCAATACCACTCTTGAAAACGAGAATGGTCACGGCCATCCATCGAAAGTTAACAACAACCAACTGGAGACACACTAATCGAAGCCAACCCATGTAAATCCACACGATAAATTGCCAAAGAGCTCTAGGTAGAACCTTTATAGTAAATTGGAAAGGTGAAAAAGCTCTAAGTGGCCGCCCAAGTTGCACAGCTTCCTGAATCAAGGTGAAACCATTACTGCCTCATCATACGTTCAACCAATTAATGGCATGAATCAGAAACTTCAACAACAAAGACCAGTTTTAGTCAATAGGAAAGAAAGGTCCCATCTTGCTTCACAACAACATTTGTCACAATGATCTTGGGTACAAAACTCTTGATCATCCAGCATACTCACCTGATCTTTCGCAAACTTTTTCAAGCACCTCGGCAATTTCCTGCATGGGAGATATTTCAAAAACCACAACGATGCGAAAACTGCCTTCAACGAGTTCATTGCTTCCAGAAGTCTATGCCACCGGAATAAATATGCTTGTGTCTTGTTGGCAAAACTGCGTTGACTCTGCTGGATATTACTTTGATTAATAGTGTTCTTTGAAACGATTTATTGCATTTTAAAGTAGTCATTACACATCAGCCATTAATTTTCCACCAACATAATAGCATTTTTGAAAGCATCAAAGGCAGACTAAAAATATATACCATTTAAGATATATATCTATTTAAATCTAATCAAAGCATCGATTTCTTATTAAAATAATACTTTTTGGATTTAAAGTTAGAGTTTATTAATTTGTTTCATTTTGACTTGACTTAGCTAAAATATGACATTTTCATTGTCAGTTTTTTGGCAATTCCTAATGACTTCTAAGGTCATAATTTTTAAAAGATTCAAAGGTCAACAGAGCTTTTATTCTTCTTTTTTATATGAAACCTTATACATGTACTAAAAAAATTCAGCAAGTGATAAAATGGAAAATGGGAGGAAAACCTAACCTAACCTAACCTACCACTCTATCTTGTTTAATAAGCCAAAAATTAATAACAAAAATGAGAGGATCTGTTGTCCACATAAAATAGATTTTACTTCTTTTATGTTCTTTTCAACCACAAAATGGTCATCATTCACCAAGAATAAAATATAATGAGAAAACAAGATCGTTTAAATACAAGTTGAAAGAAAAGCCAATCGTGTAAAATTACAAAGTCTTTCAGAAAGAGCCAATCGTGTATAAATACATAATTGGAGATTAAATCAAGTATTAAAAAAAACAAAAAAAACACAAGGTCTAAAAATAGAATCACTGACCAATTTAGTGTAACTGCATAGTCCATGAAGAGGTCCAAACAAAATATTAAATTTTGAATATCATCGGCCATAGCCTTCATTTTGTCAGGTGCTGTCTTGTTTAAATTTCTAATTAACTATAGAGATTTTGGATGCATCTAAAAGCATGGAAGTTGAAAGAATCTAAAATTTGATTCGCAGTTTTCAGGCTGAGTCGTCAAACTGACTCAGAGTTTTGGTCCTAGAGTGAACCCGTGAAAACTTGTACATAATAGGGCCTTTGGACTGGATGAGCTAGAGGCAATTTCATCTGTAACTATTAACATATCAGAAATTGCCCATCAGTGGTATAAACGTTAAGCAAAAGCTATTGAAAACTAAACCATTAAAGCAAATTCAGTATAGGAAACAATTTAACTATACTCACAGCATTATTTATGCCAATAATCTACTGTAATTTACCAACAAAAGGCTTTTTTAAATTTAATTGCATATAAAATATTGTTTAACAAATTACGAATGATATATGCCAAAAACTGTGGACATCACTGTCAGTAAAAAACAATACGAAACCACAATTCCACAATAAGATATTTTAATGGCTCAGATATACATTTTGGGGGCAACGCTCCGTTCATCAGCACTAGCACTTACTGATGAAGGGAGCGTAGCCACAAAATGTACATCTGGGTCATTAAAATATCTTATTGTGGAATTGTGGTTTCGTGTTGTTGTTACTGTTTTACTAAATTAAAGCACAACATTTTTTCAAATTGAAAAATAAAATATTTTTAAAAATTCTTTTAGAGTGGTATTCTTTTCACGCTAAATTTTTTTCAATATAACAGGATATTCCATGTAAAAATATTATTTTCAAGGGTAATTATGGAATCATTTAGCATTGTCGTTTGGCAAGAAAAAAAAATGGCTGCAATGAATTCCTTAATGGCATTATTATTATTATTTTACTTTTATCAATTTATATAAAAATTGTTATCCCCAAATTCCTTTATGCTTTATGGATTTGGTATGCGGATCCAAATTAACACTATCATCTTACAACGTAAATTAAATAGTTTACAAAAATACGGTGAGAAATTTTGTAATTTGACTAGCTTAGCAGGAGTTATCATATATTTTGATATCTCTAATATGCTCGAAATGTTTTTGTTTTTTTGTTTTTTTTTTTAAGTTGTTAAGTGATATTTGAAAAGGTAAAACTTGGGCTCCGGACATTCTGACTGCCATTGATGTTCAGGCCATTAGCAACACCAAATCAAATAATATTTTAACCTTAAACACAAATGGAAGACAGAAATCAGAATGGCTGATCCTGCATTTAAGCTTATCACAATTTCAGCAACATTTTATGAACTTCTAAAGTTCAAATTTTTACAGTTCTTTTTTTCATTAATTACTTTTGTTTCTTTTATTTTTCTTTTTTTATTTTCTCTTTTCTTTTTCTGGTGTTGGTTTCCTACATTAACCTACATCTTATCATTGAGCTGTCGTACATTGTTTATTATTATTATTACTACTACTACAATGGAACATTACATCTTTTCAATGTAAGCAAAAGAAACAAAAATTCAATGCAGATGATGAATGTTAGATCACTCTTGAATGTGTACATAAAAAAAACAGATTTTTATAAAAAAATGAAAACAAATATCTTCGCATTTTATTACTGTATTATCTAAAGCAACGTGTTAAAATGAAAAAGGTGGAGTTTTGCAGAGCTGGATAGCAGTAAAGGTAACACATTTCATTAAGAAGCTAAAAATCATCTGCTGGACCTCTACAAAGAGATTACAAAAATTATTGATAGATATGCAGCCAGATCTGGATCCCATAGTTGCTATTATAAGAGAATGAGTACTAGACATCTTTCAATAATATGCATAAAGGTAAATTTTAAAGTCATCTTTAAGTCATTCTTATAATATATTTGGCGGCCTGATCAACTAGATTGACTGTGTCACATATCCACTGCTTTAACTTTAACTGCTGTAAACCCTGCAGAAGTGGGGTATGAACCGCTTGTCCTCCACATAATGCCGAAGGAAATAAACCATTAAGGAATGACATAGCTAAGTACCAAAAGACTAAACTAATCAGCATCACCTAAACTATTTCCAAAATTTTTGAACTGTTTATGATAACATTAGAACAGATTCCACTGAATCAAATTCGACCATCTACTCTTATACATTTATTTGATACATTACATGCCATATCTTGGCACTGGAAATTTTCAATGGTACCAAAAAGGTATCATTAGAAGCCTAACACTGAACAACCATCTTCAAACTTACTAACTACTCTCATATATTCATTTATGACACGCAATTACACGCCGTTTGATATATTACAAAACACATCTTAGTTCTGAAACTTTCCAATGGTGCCAAAACAGTTTCATTAGAATAGGTACCACTGAATTAAATTCATCCATGTTCTAAGTCGTTAATTATTCATTACATGAATTCATTGTAATTTTGTCTTTAGAACACTGGTGTACTTAGTCATTAATTAACCCTGATCTGCAATATTTTAGCATTGAAAATTTCTAAGATGGTATCATAATGGTGACCTTAGAACACATGGCACTGAACCAATTTCGACAATCTTCAAACTATATTCATCGATTGCTGAACACGTGCTTAATGCTTTATATTAGCTCATAGATCCTAATTAAGAGTCTTTTTTTTTTGATGTACAGTATTATTTGCTTTATGTTAATAGTGAAAGTGTCTGGGGGGGAGGGGGGGGAAGAGTCATAATAGTACCATTAGAGCACATGCCATTGTACCAATTTCGACTATATCCGTCCAGGTTTGTACAATGAACCATATTAATCAATTGGCGAAAACAATTTTTGAAAATATTTCATAGGCTTTGAGAAGATCGAGTTACAGACGGATAGACAGACAGACATGTCTGCAGTACCCAATAAGAATTTTCTTCCATAGAAACCACAAATTTGGGAGAGAGACTGGATGGAGATGTATAAAAGAACTTTCTCTACAAAGACAGTGTGAAAAGCCAATGATGGTTTCTCAAGGGCTTGCTAACACTTTTTCTGAAAGCCTCCACTCTCTCTTGTATGAATATAAAACAAATGGTTTAATTACAGATTTTCACAGCAACATAAATTTGATACTGTCTTTTCATTGTAATAAAGGAAACAAGTTTCTCGTCAAATCAAATTAAAGGTTATAAAATCACAAAATGTTGTCCATCTTTTTCGGAAACCCTGTATATGAAGATATAAAATAATCATAAAAATTCAGGCCTTAAAAAATTTCATTCCTGAAGTTGATTGCGCTATCCAGAAACAAGACCAATAATTTTACAAAATATTAAAACAAGAGGAAAAACTTAATATACAAAAAAATGGTTTCATGAAGTTTTTAAAATTCTGTGAAAAATCTAATGTATCTTCAAAGGCTTACTGTTTGTCAATATTTCAAGATAAAACAAGATAGAGAAGTTAGTTTATATACAGTATTTCCTTTAATGATATTAAAACACTCAATACAGATGATTCACAAAAACAGGTTTCAGTGTGCAATGCTTCCATCGGTATGGTCAATATACTTAACCATGCAAGCATCTTTAGAAGAAGGTTTGATGTCTTACCATCCTTGAATTTCCTTCGTTTACTATCTAGTAATTTATTTCTTTGATCTGATGCTTGTCGACTTTTTAAAACTTTGTCATAGGCTGCCTACAAATGTTAAAAATTAAGAACTATTATAAGATACAAAGAGTCTTACCTTAAATTTTGCATTGAGAATGCTAGAAGTAAAAACAACCATACCCGTGCCGCCTTATCAACTAAAACTTCAAGAGCTCTTGTTAGCTGATGGAATAGTTCCGCTGAAATTATGGACAAAACATAATTTTAGAAAAATTGTGGACAAATTTTGCAAAATGTTAGGCCCGGTGTATGTAAAAAAAAAAACAAACAAAAAAAAAACACATCATCACAGAACCCTATTAACCATGCGAGATAATTCAAACTGATACAAAAAAAATGTCTAAACAACTCGTACAATGAGTTTATTTAACAAAAACCTAAACACATGTAACATAAAAGGTTAACTCTCCAAGTTTCTACGAACATTCAGAGAAGCTTAATGTGGGCACCCTTTAAAATACTGAAGACGTTTAGACAATAACGAGTTCATGTGATCCCATGCCAGCATAGCCTTATCAATGGAGTCGACTATGTCACCTATCCATTGCTTTAACTGCTAAAAGTGCTATTGTGTGAGGATACACATACCCCAAAGGAAAAAATAAATTAATGGAGTAAGTCAGGAGACCTGGGGGCCACAACATCAATGGCACAGCTTTCGACCCAGCACAGCCAATCCAGCATTCTAGAAGGTGTTGGCTGAGGTAACCACATGTTTTTATGTCAATGTGGTAAGGCACTGTCTTGCTGCAAAATGAAGATTGGTATCTGTCCTTCCAAATGCGGCAATAACCCTGTGATTTTGGATTCTGCGAAGAAAAGCCCAAACACACTGTGTTGGTTATGTGCAGAAAATGTTTATCTTCCGAATAACGTTTCCATGAGGCATGTGGATTTCCTGTGCCCAGCATAAAACTTACTACAAGAGGAACATTCAAATTTATAAACCAGAGAATCCTGTCCTTTATCATGTTAAGCTTTGTCTTCAGAGTATTCAAAGTTTTAAAGGCCACTTCATAGTTGAATTTTTTCCAAATACAGGCAGAACACACTCCGTTTCGGTTTGTCAGTAGTTTTTAGCATCTCTACTATGTGAAATTTGTAGAGCTTGAATTGCAGACACTTATTTAACACGTGCCACGTTGACTTGCTGGATTAGGAGTATATCGCAAAAATAAGTTCTATCATTTCATTGTTGAATGATTGGCACCTGTGCTTTACCCCTTACATAAACAGTACATCTCCTCAAACTGTTCACCCACCTTGTGCTGTTGTGATGGTGAGGTGCTAGTTTTAAAAATTTGATCCAGAAAGGTCTCTGAACAACAATTATCAATGAAATTTTGCATATTCTAGTTCACAAGTTTTCTTTCACTGAGGCTGCCATTTTGAATAACAGTGCCTCTAGAGAGCATTTTGGAAGTGACGAACTTTTTAGCATTGCCAACTGAAACATGGAGAATAAACCGTTTATGACATATAGTAAAACTTCAGCCACTTTTGCACTGAGGTTTCATCTCTTCAGTTAAGATTGAATCGATTTGTTGAAATGCAAGCCAGTTTTTGAGGTGTAGGAAAAAATGGTAGTGACTGAGTGATCAATTCATGCAGTAGTGTCATTCCAGTTCATCCAAGCTGAAAAAACTCAAGCAAGCCCTGGTTCAGAGGAAGATCTTGCCAAGCAATGAAACTGAAGAGTTGAAAACCTCAATACAAAACTGGCTGAAATCCCAGTCAGTGGAATTTTATACAGAGGATTTGAAGAAGTTTGTTTCATGATATCAACAGTGTTTGGAACAAAATGGTGATTATGTAGAAAAATAATGTATTTAGATCCACTAAAAAATTTTTCATTTTTTCATTTGTTCTCATTTTATAATCGACCATAAAATACATACCGCAAAATTGGCTCATTTTTAACTCCCCACTCCCCCTTATAATATACCCACAAAGCCCATCTGGAACCTGGGGTTGCAAATGCAAAATAGAGTCACGGAAGGCCACTATGTGTCAGGAAGGTGAAACATGATGTCTCACTTTTCGAACACCAAGATGGCAGATACGCATATCATCTACGGTGCAGCGAACTGCAGTGGACCTGCTGCCAGGCAACTGCATCAAGAACGGTTTCCCGACAGACACATTCGGCACATACGATGTTCGGACGGCTGCATACCATCTGTTTTGCATTTGCGACCTCAGGCTCCTACATTTTTTATTGCATGGTTTTGTGTTCTGACCTCCCTGCCAATTATTGAACACTTATTCTGAATCACCCAGGATGTCCCAACGGTATACGTCCAAAATCTGTAAACATGCGCTATTTTACAAGGGATTAGATTAAGAACTCCATGTTTAAATACGAAGCGTGTCCTGAAAGTAAGTACCATTTTAGAAAAAAACACACAAACATTTTTTTCAAAACCAAATTTATTTTTAATGAAAAAGCATTTCTTAAACTATTCTTCTACATAGTTGCCACCTTTGTTCAGACATTTGTCGTAGCAGGAAACGAACTTTTCTATGCCCTCTTCTTAGAAAGATGCCGCCAGAGAAGACAGCCACTGCTGAACACCGTGTTTGCAAAACAAGTTTTTGAAATTTGCGAGAACTCATTTGTGCATTCTTAATGTGAACTGTCTGTTTTCATGAATTTTCTCATTTACTTTTTCAACCAAATCATCATTGACAACAGAAGATCACCCACTCCATCATTGAACTGCCTAACCCACTTTCTCACCATTCCATCAGTCATTACATTTTCCCCATAAACCTCTACAAGTTGACAATGAATTTCAACTGGCTTAACATTCTTTGCGTTCAAAAACCATATTACAGAACGCACTTCACAGTCCGCGGGCTCAGAAATTGTCTTAAAAATTTTCAACGATCACTAACAAAAGTGAACACCAGAATCCGGCTGTAATGGCATCAGTGCAAAGATAATGAACCACAGAGACGAGTGTGCATGCTCGAAACTGCAACACTAGTGCTGCGGTGGTAGTAGAACAAAACAGTACTTACTTTACGGACAAGCCTCGTATGAAACATCAGTCTTGCAAAGCTTTCTTTTTTATACGAGGTGTGCACAAAAAGTATCGGACCTTTGGCTGGGAAAACTAAAGTTATTCACCTGTAGTATTTAAACATTAATCCCTTTCAAAGTGTTTTCCTTGGGACTGCACACACTTCTCCCACCATTCTTGGAAGCATCTTTGGAAGGCCTGTTTGGGAAAGGCAGACAGCTCTGCCGTCGTTTTCTGCAATAACGTCTTCTCATGATTGAAATCAGGTTCCTTTCAATGGCATTTTGAGCTTGGGGAACAGCCAAAAGTCGCATGGAGCCATGCCAGGGGAGTAAGGAGGCTAATGGACCAGAGGAATGCTGCCTTTGACCAGAAACTTCTGAATCAGGTACGATGAACGGGCAATGTTTTGTCATGATGGAGCGAACAAGTTCCTGTTGCCCAAAGATCAGGTCTTTCCATCGTACAACGTCATGAAGGAGACGAAGGACCGTTAGATAGTACTCTTTGTTGATAGTTTGGCCTTTCGACAGGCGTATACTACACTCATTTATTCTCACGATGCCAGGCAGCAACTCACAAGCTCTGCATATGTGACCAACTGCACGAATGCAGATGAAGGTCACCTACACCTCATCACCAGAGGAGAAAATCTGCTGTTCTTTCATTTAGGCAGGAGAAATAAAGGTCCGATACTTTTTGTACACACCTCGTATATAAGCCTGTAATAAACCATATCTATACTCATTATATACTGCAAGCAACCTTGGGTGCAGTTTTCTGTTTTTCTTTACAAATCCAATCAGAGTCCTTCCAGCCTTAATAATGGGAAATTTAGGGGGGGGGGGTGTCTGGTTTTAGAATATTTCTACATATAAACATTTTCATTCAATATATTATTCAGGGAATTTCACATGACCATTATTATGTATGTATTCTGGGGATAAATGGAAGCATCCACATCCATGGCAGGATTTGAGCTTGCAACCTGAAGCTTTCAAGAACTAGAAAGCCTACACCCCAGCACTCTTGCCTGTCAGAGGTAGTGTTTTTTTGCTCTCTCCGGGAGTTCTGGGAAATCTCCGAGAGGGATTGAGCGTTTCTTTATTCTCGGATCAGAATAAAGATCAGATCAGATTTCATGTAGGGAATTAATTTTTCAAATAAAAACTGGAAATTATTTCTAGATTCGCTTTATTATTTGATAACGGATATTAATTTTGGCATAGAACAGGTTTCCTTGGTTCGACATCGTTGTGCGTTTTTTAATTCTTCTTGTCTCTAAATTCTCTAGGAAGCTCACTATAATATCAATCACGTGATCAACTCTCAAGCCGCATTCACATATATGCGAGAAAAGTTCTGGCGCTTTTTCTCACTTCTGGCATTTACTGCGAGAGAAGCTCACTTCAGCGAGAACCACATCCCTCGTGTACAAGACTCTTTTCTTAACTAGATCAATGGCACAAGAAGAAACGGAGCCAGACACGGAAAAACAAGAATAGCAAGAAACCACTAATCCACATCATAATTTTATTGAAACGAATGCGCATTTCGGCTGCCGAATTTATTAGAATTTTCTGTACAGATCAATTCCTTGTATACGCTGACAAAGGCAGCTTGGCTGCCGAAATGCGCATTCGTTCGAATAAAATTTTGATGTGGATTAGTGGTTTCTTGCTATTCTTGTAGATCAATGGCGCGAGAGATTACTCGACAAAGAAAAAGGAGGCTGCTGCTGCACTTGAAAATGCTTCTGATGCTGAAAAAGCTTCAAACTAAGCCACATTTTTAAGTTTAAATTTCGCGCCAAAATGTCGAAAGAAATCTTAAATGAATTAAAAGAAAAGAAAAAAAATTGTCCTTCTATAACGTATTTTTATATTAAATGCTTAGTAAATGATAACAGTGTATACAGATTGAATAATTAAATAATAATTGATTATTTAATAATTAATTCAGACTTATTAATCTGTTGTCTTAACAATTTCTAATTAGATTTATTCAATATTTGTGATTATTTCTCTTATAAATACTTGTACAAATTTGTTATGTTGATTCATACTGAAGATGGCTACTTAGTAGCTGAAATGTATACATTTATGATTATTAAAAAATCTTTTGGTGAAAAACTGGTTCCTCCCTTCATCTGTACTGGCTGATTATCTGTCTTCAACTTCGAGCCATCGTATCTCAATGAGGCCACGATCTCAGTGCTCTTTATGAGCCTTATTCCAAATGATTTCCCATTCACGGATTGCAGAAACAAATTTACTTTTAACGTGGTCTCCTTTTGCTTTTTTAAAGCATTTCCTTGTTTTTTAAATCGCCTTTCTTGTTTCTTTGACAAGACTGGAGAATCGCTCATGCACTCCATTGTTTTAGCCACTGCGTTGCTGCAACAGACCGCCAATCAGAAGAGCGGAGTACTCTGATCGAATTGGCTAAAATCTGGGCACTTTCTCGCTCTAGCACGCGAGAGCTAGACTTTTCTGTTTCAAACAAAAATCTCTGGCGACATCTTCCTCGCGCTAGATGTGTGTACTCGTGCAAGAAATGACTCCAGCGAACACGTGAATGGCCTTGCGAGGACGGTAGCTGGAGGAATTTTCTAGTGTGGCTGAACTTTTCTTGCGTGAACAGGTCTTTCTTGCAAATATGTGAATGCGGCTTCAGAATGAGAGATGGTGGTGGCCAGAGAGAGGGGAAAGGGGGCAAAAGCAAGGCATTTTTTATTTTTGAATCTTTAATCTTTAATTTCTTACAACATTGGAATGAGTTATAATAATCTCAATCTTATCTTCGCTGGGCAATTAAATACCAGAGGCTATTAGGGTGGCCAGGTGATCCCATTGAAAAAAATGGACAGATAGAGCACAAAACCGGACAAACTGAGTTTCCTTTCATTAATGACACGACATAGTTCATCTTTAATGGGCTGGGAGTCTTCAAATGGGTTAACATAAAAGTCTAAAACATTGTCTCCTTCTAGAACGGTAAAATACTCAATACTAACAGCCTGCTGGTGACCGCTGAAAGCCAGTACATTATAGTTGTGCAAGATTTAAGATACTAAAAAAAATTAAACAATAATTCATTCATATCAACTTGTGCCATGTGACTAGCGAGGCCAACGAGAGGCAGGCCTGGGCACTCAAATGTCACCTGACCATCGGGGTCCGAGCAACAATCCATCCTTCATCGTCTCCATCTTGGATTTTAACAATCTGTTTTTTCTTGTTGGAAACAATGAAGGATGGATTGCTGCTTGGAACCCGATGATCAGGTGACTTTTTAGTACCCTGGCCTGTCTCTCGCTGGCCTCGTGTGACTAGCGTAACCAACGAGAAAGACAGGCCCCAGCGCGGAAAAGTCACCTGACTATACTAAACCGAGTAACAATGTAACCTTCATTGTTTCCATCTTGGATTTTAACAAACAATATTTTTTCATTTGTTGGAAACAATGAAGGTTGGATTGTTGGCCGAACTACTATGATCAGATGACTTTTCCGCACCGAGGCCTATCTTTTTCTCGTTGGCTACGGCAACACCACTTCTACTCAAAGCCTGAGCGTGAAAATTTCATACATTGTTACATCATAATACCTGGTCATAATTTAGGGCTTATTATTAGTAGAAATGCGATTAAAGAGGACTACTTATGAAGTTTTAACAATGCATGACGTTTCCGTGCTCAGGCTCTCTCTTTAGGTGGTGTTGGCTACGGTGACTAGCGAGGCCAACGAGATAACAAGGTCTGGAAACGAAAAAGTCACCTGACCAACTGGGTGCTATCAACAATCCAATCTTCATTGTCTCCATCTTGGATGTTAACAATCAGTGTTTTTGCTTTTGTTGGAAACAATGAAGGTTGGATTGTTGCTAGCACCCAGTTGGTCAGGTGATTTTTTCACTTCCAGGACTTGTTATCTTGTTGGTCTCGAGTGACTAGGGTGTGACGTCACGATAATCAATTCCAATGTTGCCCAAGCGGTGACATCTTAACGTTGACCTTTCATTTCGATCGCAATTTTTTTTCGGTTAAAAACTGCCAAATTTGAGGTTCGACCCCAAAAACCGAACATTTGGGGGGAAAACGGATTGTCCGACCAAAAACAGGACACCTGGCCACCCTAGAGGCTATATGAAACTGATGATAATTCATACAAAAATGATAAATACTATATAAAGAGAACACTGCAAAAACTCTTTCTTGCTTTAAAAATAACAAGTGGATTTGCAAGCTGGCTATGTGAAAATGAATATAAATCGGATGACGTTTAAATAGTTTTTGACAGATATAATAGATAAAGGTTAATGTTCACTATCTGCACATCGCATGATGACAGATCATGCGACCAAGGTAAGTGAAAATTTTACTAATTTAACTATCACTGCTTAGCCATCTACTGTGACTAAATAGAAAAAGGGGTATATATCAGTCCGTTAGAGGGGGGGGGGGGGGGGGGGGGGGGACAGCTCCCCAGTCTTTAAAAAATAAATTTATTTACCTTGGTCGCATGATCAGTCATCGTGTGATGTGCAGATACTGAACATTAACTTAGATAAATATTAAAGACAATATTACTAACCAGCTTTTGAATCATTTGGATTTTTATCAGGATGGCATTCTAATGCTTTCTTCCTATAAGCTTTTTTGATCTATAAATAAATAGGAAAATCAACAAAGATATTAATGATGATTTAATTGACACTTTAATTCAGCTTTTAAAGAGAACCAATCGTTATAAGAGGTCATTAGAATTATGTTTTTTATAATCATGATTTGTATACAAAATATCTGTCATTCATTCCAAAAAAAAGCAGTTCATATACATTAACTTTCGGCTATCAAATGTAAACATCACACATACACAGTGCACATCAAATAAGCCTATGAAAGTATTTTAGAATTAATAAGAATAGAATACTCTCGATTTTGCATGCATTTCATGGATATAAACATTATGTAGTTTCGATTTAATAAATACAGAAAAAGAGTACTCCAGCACCTCGCTCTCAGTTGCCTCGATGGATATGTTGAATAACGCATACAAATCTAACTTTGTTACATCTGCCATTATTATTGTTTGCCGACCTCACCGCTTAATACAGTCCCAAGGACCCTTCCTCTGATAATTATGAAGAACAATTAAAACACATCATAATCTTAATATGCATCCAACATCAATTCAAACAACATAATTAAAATTTTATGATCTATTAGAAGTTGAAATGATCAGAATGCAAATTAACACTCTTAACCTCGCAGTATCAACTTCAACCTTCAATTTAGAAACTCATGACGCTCCTATCTAGAATCTCTTTAGTTATAGCGGCTTAAAACTGCGCCACCCTCAAATATTATACATAATTTTATAATTATAATAATGTAAAAATATTTTAATGTATTGGTCAATGTGATGACAATATTTGCGGATACTTTGTAATACTGTATTTGCGATACGTTGGTTTCTATTTCTCCTTTTTCTTTTTTTGTACGGCGGCGGCGGCTCGTTAAGAGAATTCAAAATTTTAGATCAGATTCTACGGAAAAGCGTCTGCATTTGCTCCTAACCGAATTTCATGCTTTAAATCAATCTGTAAATACTTTTATTTAAAACAATAGGGACAATATTTATCGGAAACGTTTATCTAAAAGGAAACGTATAAAATATAACAAAAATTATAAACCGTTTAACAGTTTGTTTCGCTTAAGCTAAAATGTGATGCTACTTTTTTTGTAATAGGACTATATTGAAATTTTAAAAATTAAAATTATTAAAAATAAGCCCCATTTGATAAAATGGTAAATAAAGTAATTATTACATTTAAACTAAATAATATAAAGCCATATTTTGGTTTAGAGTTTTAAATTAATTACTTGCATACCGTTTTTATTTTTAAACATACGTCGCTTTGCTTTTCCGAATCTCCTTTTCAAAATGTCGCGGTAAATTCAATTGGACATGATTAGGTGGATGTTTGTTTATTGAAGCCTGTGTTAATAATAACGCGTAATAATAATAAAAGAAAAGTATGGCTGGTGTAATTATAAAAAATATGCCAGCAGTACAAGAAATCCAAAACATAATTATAGAACACGCGGAAGCATTTCTACGTGAAAATGTAAAGCAATCGGCTGGTGGTACAGCAATAAACCGCTTAGAAACTTTTAAAACGGTAAATTGAGATTTAAGCTTCCGGTTATCTAAATAAATTCATTAAAGTGTATTTAAAAAAAATATTATCTTTCTTTCTTCTTCTTTTTTTTTTTTTTTTTTAAAGACATTTGACAATATTTTCCAGCAGTATCTCTTATTAGATGATTGTACAGGAGGTATGTATTTTTAAAAATACTTGTTACTTTTATCACGAGTATAAGTAATGAAAATTAAATTTTTTTATAATTTATATTATAACATAGTAATACAAGGTGCGTCTAAAAAGTTCGATGAATGGAATCATAAAACATAACATGGAAACAAAATACCTTTATGCACCCTCAAAGCAACATCCGTTGGACATAATACAATTTTGACACCATTGATAAAGCTGCTGGAATGAGTCAGCAAAGGCCTCTTTTGGCATCGATCGATGCACAGATATCACACGTCGTCGGATGTCTGGTAAGTCTGCAAAACGTGCCCTTCAGGACCCCCTGAGGGGAGGGAACAAAAAGAAGTCTGCAGGTGCCAGATCAGGCGAGTACAGTGGATGTGCGATAAATTACACAGTGTTGGGCCAAGAAGTTGCGTACACAGATCTCAGTATGCGTGCGTGCATTGTCATGCAACAGACTCGTATTTCCCATTCCTGTAAATCTGTAGGCGAACACATTGGATGCAGCAGTAAGCACTTCATAACAGCTTCGTAGAATTTCGCATTGACGGTTTGCCTCATTTCCATTTGACGTGAGTTTTTGCATACATGCCATTTGACTGCCCTTAGCAGACTAATCTGCATCAGTTTCTTGCATTCCTTGCTAGGTGCCCTCTCTCCATTGGTCTCTCCCTGCGCATGCGCGTGGCCCCATTTCACCTCGCGTTGCTTTTGAAATATCCATCCATTCACCGAACTTTTTAGACACTCCTTGCACGATTTTTCCGTACAGTATACGAATTTTGACATAATTGTACGATTATACAGACAGATTTGTAAAAGTACGAATTTTGAAAATTGGTGACAGAAGTCTATCGCTAATGTTTCTGAAAATTGCCACATAGAATGATAACATGTTTAAGTGATTACCGTTTTAGACCAGTTTATGTAAAAAGTGAATATCTTGTGAAACCTCCAAAGGGGGGTTGCGGATGTTTTCCTGTGCAGCTGTGCTTGTACTCGAGTCCTCAGTTCATTGGAATTGCAGAATTCATTACGCCATACATGTTCAATAGGCGACAGCGTGTATCTGCAGTCCTACCCGTGTCTAATTGGGCATAGTCTTGCTGGAATATAATGTCAGAAATGGTATGACTTATGTGTCTATAACCTTCCTGAAGTGGTGGTTGCTGTGAAGAGTACCCGCATTATATAATAGATGAGGTCCATACCCAGTAGCACCCAATCCGTTTGGCC